>JADDOH010009845.1:0-103719 GCA_016648135.1 Agrypnia vestita
TAAATCAATACACAAGAATTAAAGTGGTGCTAGAAAATTTACCAATAATAGACAAATAATTAAATTTAATTCTATTTCTACTTATGTATGGATACAACATCTTTGAAGTATTAAGAAAAAACAAACACAAACATGACCACTGCACAAGAGAAGATGAAAAGATTACATTTAAAAAAAATCACAAATTTTAATCATGCACAGTGCTATATATAAAACTACTACTACAACGAAACTATACATAAAACTACCAGGGACATTAGAGATGTAAATAATATAACAACTTTAAGAGGAAACTAAAAAAATATGTGATACTTTAGTTAGAATAAAATTTTAAATAATTATATGTAATGCTGTATATATAAAGAAATATAAAATTATTATATTTCCTATTTAAAGAATAAATTTTTAAAATAATAAAAAAAGGTTAGGAATATCATCTAAATGATCAAAAGTGTGAAGATATGATAAACAGAGTACATTCTAATGGGTTGACAGTATTTTCAACGATTCTTACATACATATACATTACACATACATAATAATTATTCTGGATACACAACAAAAAAAGTATTCTTTTCAATTGTCATTTTACACTTCAATGTTCAGAATAATTATTTTCAATTAAATAAGCGTATACAAGAACAGATATCAATAAGACATCATTTACAATGCATTGCAAATAATATAACCGGTCAGTAAGATCAAGCGGTTTGAAACTAAAAAAGTAGAACAAATGATTTAATATTTTTTATGCTTATAGCGTTAAAAACCACACATATTTTTTTTAAACGTCTAATGATTTCGATACTGTATTATATCTTCATCAGGACGATCGGACAATAACTTCCATAAGTTTAATTTGTAAGGAAAAAAGGCAAACAGTGTTAATGATCGCAAAATTATACGGCTTTCTCAAAATTCACAAAGGAAACAGCCCCATCAGATCAGCAGTATCCCAATGTAATGCAATTCCCCAACATTCAAAATAACTTCAATCATTACAAAAATATTAAATAACTCCAACGTATTTAAACCAAAGTATACAATTAAAATTTCATGTAGTCAATACCTTAAAAGATATTGAATGAAAAGTTAGTATCATTTGATATTGCAAGATCATTCATTAATGTTCCCATTCAGGAAAGCAAAACACTAATTTTAGATATACTAAAAACACCAGATTTGTCGGAAGGTCTAAATGATTTATCTCTTTTATAAAACCTTGTCTCAATCAAAATATAATAAAATAGTTATATTATGCTGTACCCATTGATAAACCTTATAAGCAAATATAAGGTTTATCGATGGGTGCATGTGAGGCAATCCAAATCCTTGCAATATTCAAAAAATTCTAAAACAAATAATTGAAAATCAATTTGATAAAGAAATTTATAACATCTAACGCCGATATCTCAAAACTGCATTTTTCACTTAATACACTAAAGTACTCATGGTTCGATATTATTATGCACATTATTTTTACATTTCTAATAATATTTTACAAAGTCCACTGTCTGTGAAGCCTCTTTGTCGATGCTTACATCTGCATGGATTTTTAAGAATGCTGCTACAGACCGGTTAGGCAGCAACGCTTTCTTTCTTCTTCTTCTTGATTTTAACCTTAAAAATAATACAATCTGTTAAATTTGACAACGCTGGAAAATGACAGATGAGTGTGTCCATTTTTAACTAAATTTTATTAACAATTAAATTAAATTAATGGGTATTAACAATTAAATTAAATTAACAAGTGTGGGAGAGTGTGTCCATCTTTAATTAAATTTTATTAACATAAACATACTTTAACTAAATTATTTATTTTGAAATTACTTAGTTTAATATTTTAGTACTGTTATTTAAATTTATTTTATTCATGTTGTAAACATTTATTAATGTATGTATTGTGTATTAAAAAAAATACAACACAAGCAATCATTGTTTAAAAAATATTTAGTTATAGATTATAGTTGTATATTCTTACCCTCATCTCCTTTGCTGGAGCTGGGTTCTGAGGATTCCATTGAGATATTCATTCGTCACACCAATATTCATCTCCTTGGACTTGAATCTGTAGACATAATAATTTTACTTATCATTTACACATGTCAGTGGGAAGTTCTGTTCTTTCTAAAACCAGCAGTGAAATAATAATAACTCTTAATTAATAATTGTATGCATGTTATACAAAGATAATGATGTAATAATAATTAACCATAATTTTTTTTTGTATTTTAATCATACGGAAAACTTGGACAAATGAGTCAACAGTATTGAGATTTTATGGGAAACATAGCCTGTAAATTTATAGGAAACAAGATTTTGGAAGGGATAAAATAATACATAAAATCTAGAATTCGGTTAATTTTAAATTAGTAATCCTCTGTGACTACATTCAAAACAATTTTTTGGATATTGCTGCCTTCGCTTTTATACCCTATGTAAATTAGTTTTCCTTTGTAAAATAACTTTTTCTAATAAACTTGCAAACACAATTATAATAAAACATTCCAAATATAATTAATATAAATATAAAATACAATCACTCACGTGTATTTTCGGTTTCAGTATGACAGTTCAAAAGGACGATAAAATATTTCGTTTTTGTAGGAGATATCCTTTGTGAAATGTCAATATTCAGTTTCATATCGAAACAAACATATTATCAGAGGATGTCAATGTCGGAGGCGGTGACGTGGTAGCGGGATTGTAAAAAAATAAACAAGCAAAATCGCCACAAAATAAAGACATATTTGATTTGAAAAATTAAAATGGCGTCGCAAATTGTGAACCACAGAATATTTGTGAACAGTGTAACCAATTTGAACATTTTGCGAAACCAACATTAATACCACTACAATAATTGTTAAAATAGTTGGCAAGGGTAGGTAAGTACTGACACCAAATTAGAACCGCCGAAAAATGAAATTTAAAAAAATTCCCATAAAAGAATTGATGCCATTATAACGGAATCGAAACTTTATGGATAGAGTGCGCAGGCCCTGCTCACGCCTACGGACTACTCCCCCCGTGTAATTACTTAATCTAGGCAAATACAATTAGGTAGGTATTCAAATTTAATGTTACATACACAACGATATCTAACAGAACATAATTATAATATAATAAATCGATAAACCATAAAAAATACACACTACACCTAACGCTATAAGATAAGATGAAATTATACAGAAATAAATAAATAGAATTAACCATAACAAAAATAAGCCAAGTACTAGGACATAATTACTCAAACTTAATGCTAAGTAAGATACACACCATGTTCATACGAATTCTTAAACACGTAGTTATTCTTATTTTAATTACAACTACCTACTTAATTGGGATCTCATACTTACTATTTCTATCTAGATAGGTACAGTAGCCGGCAAACATCTTGAAATTTTACGGCGTAGTGGGGGGAAGTTTGTGCATGTACGATTCCACCAACGAGACCCAAATTTTGTCTTCTGCAAATCCCCCCACTACGCCAAAAAATTTCAAGAAGTTTGCCGGCAACTGTACTAGGTACATAATCCTAAGCTTACATACAAAACAATTACAAAGCAACGACGAGAAAAAACCATTATCCTGTTATTTTTTTATTTTTTAAAAATAGAGATGCGAACATGGAATACGTGTCACATCAATATTCTTACTATTTTCAAACTAAGCTAAACGCTTGTGCTATGAAAATAGGACTAACTTGCTAGTCTGGAATGAGGTTCGAACCCACGACCTTTGGATCACGAGGCGAGTGTCCTAACCACAAGACCAACAAGCTTACAAGTTATCATACATCGATGTAATTTTTGTTTTATCAATCACGTAAATTATTCGAATATTCGTCATACGTATAAACACATGTGGCCCATTTCCGTGAGAGAAAAATTCCGAAATGAAACTCTTACCAAGGGTGGACCCAGAAGGGGGGGGGGTCATGACCCCTCCCCCTGGGCTGGGTCCAGGACCTAGGTGGACCACTAATTAAAATTGTTAAACATAATGTTTTATATATTTTTTGTCACAATATAGATTTTATTTAAGTACTTTCTATATTTAATTGATTTAATATAATACTTTGTTTGACGGCAAACGCATTATTAGGGAACGAACGCATCAAAAATTTGAATTTTACCGCGCCACACCGCCACAGCCGCCACCTTTCATATGTCACATTTCGCGTGAGATTTGCGTGCGCTTTGTTTCATATACTTAGTTTACAAATTTTAACTAGACTAACTAATCTTTAATAAACACCGTCTCCTCATCTAACTAATCTTTAATAAACACCGTCTCTTCATCTACTTCGTCCCTTAATCCCTAAAGCCCGTATGGCCACTAATAAGCATGTGTATCGGTAGCTTAAAGCTATTGATACACAAGCTTGCTTATTATGAGCATGCTTATGTCATTCGCGGGCTTCGCGGCTAGGATTATCAATGCAATCTTCTCAGTCCGCGACAGATAAAACAAATATGGCGCGTTGGGGAGATGATAAAACACTACTTTTCGTGACTTATTATATGAATCACGAATGTCTGTGGAATACTCGGTCACCGTTGTGCAAAAATAATATAGCGAGAAATAATGTTTATGAAACTTTATTAAAAGGCATGAATGATTCAAATCTTCAATTAAAATTATAAAAACTAAAATCAAAAATGTGCGGATGGAAACTCGGGAACTGTTTTGATTTATTGGTTCACTTGAATTTTCTATTTCAGTTTGCAAAGTTTCCATTTTGAACAAGAGCGTCTCTATTCGATGACAAGAGCATGCCACTAATAAGCATGTGTGTTTGATTGTTAGCTTTGGGCATGCTTATTTATGAGCATGCCACTAATAAGCATGCTAGTAATGAGCAAGTGTGTACAGTTGTTAGGGCATACTTATAAATGGCATATAAATAAAATGGCATGCTTATAAATCAACCGGCGGTTGTATGGCTAGTGGCATGCTCGTTACTAGCAATGTGCGTACACACATGCCACTAATAAGCAAGGCCTAGAGAAGGTCGATACTGCGCATGCTCACGTGCCACTAAATAAGCATGTGCATCTGTAGCTTTATTAGTGGCATGCTCATTAGCATTAGCTCATTAGCATGCCACTAAATAAGCATGTGTATCTATACCTTTATCTATGGTGGAAGGTTTAATTTTGTTGACATGATAGCCTATAAAACATTTAATTTTAAAAAGTATGACCACGAAATTTGCTCTGTAGCTGTCATCGAAGGGTTTAAATTATGGTTAAATTAAAATTGTTAAATATTATTTTCTTATTATTAAAGATGATATATGGAATTTTGGCTTCTTCACATTGGGTTGTTACTGAAAAGGGTCTTATACAACCTTTAGTAAGTATCTGATTACATTTCGTAATTTAGGTTAAGGTGACTGCTGTATTTACATTGGTTTATTATTATTATTATAATTTTGTATTAATGTTTTTTATAGTTTGATTCACCTTTTCAAATGAGGGTTCCGAACGATTTGATGGGATTTTTAGAGCAGGAAAGACGATTGAAAGAAATTGACGGTATCTATAAAACATTAAAAGATTTCGTATTTGACAAACCTTTCCTTGAAGGGTCGACAACGATACCATCAAAAGTTCATAAAACGAGTTATTATTGTGAAAAAACAACAATACCAATCGATGATATAGATCTCTACATGTCAATTGCCGCAGATGGTAGTGATCGAGATGGTATAAAATTAGTCGATTTTTTCGCTGACAATTCGTTGAGAAACATTTATGGAACAGAAGTACCCAACTGTGAAAAATCATCGTCACTTCCCTTTAGCATGTTTACATTCGAACATTTAAAAGTAAGTTGAAATTTTAGTTTATCTTTAATGGTGGTAAATTTATTTGATTCCTTATTTCACCATATTTGGACACATATAGAGGAATACTCTGCAATCAAATATAATAATTTCGTTGTCTGTCTGTCTGTCTGTCTGTCTGTCTGTCTGTCTGTCTGTCTGTCTGTCTGTCTGTCTGTCTGTGTGTCTGTCCGTCCGTCCGTCCCTCCGTCCGTCCGTCCCTCCGTCCGTCCGTCCCTCCGTCCGTCCGTCCGTCCGTCCCTCCGTCCGTCCGTCCCTCCGTCCGTCCGTCCCTCCGTCCATCGGTCCGTCCATCTGTCCGTTTTTATGTACGCAGACTGTGGCTAAATCCAAGATAATGGTCCCATTGCATATACAACGAAAATGAGTATTTCACTATATTGTTGAATGTGCTAATAACAAAATGAAAGATAACTTACGTTTAAATAGTAAGTATTAAATAAGAAATAAAAAAAATAAGTATTACACACTTTAAAGTTTTGAAAAATGCACTGCATATTTTGACATTTCATAGGCAATATATGAGGTTAGGTTAGGTTATTAGGTTTGGTTTGGTTAGGTTATTAGGTTTGGTTAAGTTAGGTTATTAGGTTTGGTTTGTTTAATTTAGATTACGATTATTTTAGTTAGATTAAATTAACAGGACGTTAAATTGTATAGTGAAATACTTATTTTCATTGTATGAACCACGGGACCATATTCTTGGATTATTCCCAGACTGTTTTCTTATGAATTCAAAGCTAGCATTATAATGAATAAATCATACTAAAATAATTAAGAAATAATTAATATTACTTAATACTGTTATAATTTTTTAAATATGCAAGAAATTTTTTCACTTTTTGATGATTTTCAGATGCTTTTATTTAATATGAAGAGATGATTTTAAACAATATATTGTATTTACGCACGCACTTTGAAAGTTAGTTTTTTTTTATTAAAAACATGTTAATTCACATTTAAAAATAAAAATTCCAAAGTATGATATAATATGTCAACAAATGGCGTATTTTACAAATCAGTCTCTGCATGCCGCCAGTAGAGGCACATGTCAATTTACGGCTGCTCATTATTTTTTATTTAAAATCAGTAGAAGACGTATACAGGCGGACCTCGACTTTCGAACATTCGACTTTCGCACAATTCGCTATTTCGCACACGTCACTTTGCTTGTGAGCTAGCTAGGATAGAGATTTAGTCTTGCGCAGGAAGGAAAGAGAATAATTTACCATTTAAAATATTATAAATCTTGGACACCCAAAATCTCTAAAGAATTTATACACCAAAATCAATGTTGTGTTTCTTCTTCCCAATAATATCTGCCTTATACAGCCTATGGATCATATGATGATAGCTATGTTTAAACGATAATTATATGAGGTCAATAATGACTCAGGCTATCAAGGCAACTGACAGGGAAGGTGGGCCTACATTAAAAGATTTCTGGAAGAACTACAATGTATGAAACACAATAAAAAATTTTGAAGACACGTGAGACATATAGCGTGGGCTTAAATAAAAGAGTCAACCATGAAAGGTTCATGGAAACAATTTTGTAAATTGTGATGAAACTCCAGAAACTATCACAATTGATATAGTCCGTCTAATGAATGAACTAAACTTAGATGTTACTGATGAGGATGTTAATGAGATGATAAAATCTCATTCAGAATCTCTAACAAATAAATGTTTAATTGAGCAACAGGAGTATGAAAATAAAATATATAATGAAAGTGAGGAAGAAGCTGATCAAATCATCAAGACTTTAACAATGAAAAATATGAATGAAGCCTTCATTCATCTTGACAATTTTTTAAATATTATGGAAGATTGTGATCCCAATGGAGAACGCATATCTCGAGTGTGTAGGCCGATCAATAAAGACATAGCATGTTTTAAAATACTATATAAAGAAAAGAGAAAGAAGAGTGGCAAACAATTAGCTCTCGATAACTTTTTAAGGGAAACACCCGCAAACCCCACTTAAACATGTCTCTTAAACCACTTTAACGCCTCTTAAATATCATATATTTACTTGATAAATAAATATTTTAAAATACATACAATTTAATTTTTTTTACTTCCCTTTACTTTCGAACATTCAACATTCGCACACATTTTCAGTAACCAATTATGTGCGAAAGTTGAGGTCCGCCTGTATCTATGTCGAATTTGCTTTAATTGCAACTAATATTATATTTTACTATCGAAAGCAATTGATATCTTCCATTATCAACTGGTAGAATTAATCACCTTTGCCATCTATGTTGCATTTTTGATGTTTGCTTTTATAACTTCAACAATTGCAACAATCCCCAGTGCCACATCGACTGTAAAACATCTGTGATGCTGGTGTACGAGATTTGAAAAAACGTGATTCAAGTGTTGTTATCCATTGTTTTAAAAAAAAACTTGTATCACTTTGTTACAATTTTTTTTCTTCTTGTGCTTATATAATTATGCAATTTTATTATATACATATGTATTTAGATTTTAAATTTACTGTTCTGATTAAAGGGAATAGTGTCCCAAATTAGTGATATAAATTGCTGTTATTTTATTGAATTTGGTTTCTGTTCACATAAGTGGCCTCTATGATTAACCGGTGGAAAATAGAGAATGTTGGTAATATTACGTAAATTAATATTTCAATTTATAGCGTTACCTGTATTGTATATTTAGCTTCTGGTTACCTATCCCTAGCGAGTGAATGACAGTACATATTTGTTAACAGTGGATAAATATGATGTGTAGCTTTACTTTTTTAAAATTTTTGAAGGCTATGGTGCAACGGCAAAATTTATCACTCACCCCAAACACTCTTTACACGAATGGCTTCTGCCGGGAACCAGTGTCACATCCTTCGGACATCAGGTGGCACTGGGTTTACTGCACAATTCTACGTCCTGGCTACATTACAATCTTGCTGCCATATATTGGAGAATCAAAGGAGAAGCCACTAAGGCTCTGGAATGCAGCAGAAGGGCGGTTCATTTTGCTCCCAGGCTAGTATTTTCTCTTCTTCTATATTTAATATACTAGGTTTACATGGATCCAGGATTAATGTCTGCACTATAAACAACTTTGAGAAATATTTTATGATGTAAGATGAAGTTGAGTTTTTTGAGATTGGAGAGTCAGGAGGCGAGTATAAGTAGATGTTAAAAGAAATAAGCACAAAATTGGTAAAATCTTTCTTAACCTTTTTGCCACTAAGCTTTCAAAACATCCATGTGGTCTGAAGCGGAGTATCGAAGTGCCCCAGATCATATTCATAGAAACAATAATAAAAAGTTCATGATTTCAATTTTTATTTTTCAATTTCAATTTTTTCAATTTTTATTTATTACATAATATGTACATTACAAACATTCTGTTCAATGCATACATATTATTAACTTACATCTAAAAATATACATATACACATATACATACACATCCATATACACATATACATAAACACATATGTATACATACATACACATATACATATACATACATACATACACACACATATACATATTGTGTATTAAAATACTAATTTATTATTAAACAATTATTAAACAATTAGAAGTGACCTGTATAATCTGGTCAAAGGTGTAGGAGAATCCTGCTTCGGAAAACCCCCTCAGACACATGGAATATATCAATATCCAAAGCGATCTTGTTCAGCATAGCTGTAGCTTTTCCAACAGGCATAACCATCGGCAGGTTGGTCCTGTATATTGGAATGTGAAACAATCTTTGCTGACGATGTCTAAGGTAATTATTAGGAACATACAAACCAATGCTCTGCATAATTTCAGTATTGTCGATCATACCGCGCAACAATGATGAGCAACACGGCCCAACCACCTCGATGGACGTCTCTTGTCCGAATGCTGGATTTAGTGGTCGCACCTTACCAAATAAGCGACCAATGCAGCGCAGTATAGCTGTCTCCCTGATGATTAGCACAGCTTACAGCTTAGCATTGGTCCAATCCTAAACGAGATGGAAAAAAGAGTTTTAATGCAGGATCAGCGAGTATATTACACTCGAGTACTTAATAGTATTAATCAATAATCAAATGCTTGACGACGTTTCATCCGTGTCACGAACTCGAATATGTACTAAATTAGTATTCTTAAAATGATCGCCAACGTCGGAGGGACTCCAGTACTAAATTAGTAATCGTCTACGACTGTATCTGTTACCTGATGACTACTTATTAGTATTTGTTACTACCATGTATCGAGTTATTTGAATTTTGATATTTCGCATTCGCGCATTGCTTAAGGGGTTATATACAGTTAGAAGGCCCAAAAAAAGCGATTTTTCGAGAATTTTTTCTGAGAAGACTTTTAAATTTATTATTGTGAAAATTTGTACTTATATTATGGTTACTTTTAACTGTATTTTAACATTTTTGTATTTGTAAAATAATAATTTTGAAGGCTGCTATAGCTGATCTCCAGGAGCACCTCTCAAAAAAGGCATCTTGCGGTGACAACGATATCTCTGGACTGGATTATCTAAAATGAAAAAACCAAACGGATTTCGTCAAAGTAATGTATAATTTTGTAATTAATCGAAGGAATAAGCAAAATATTTTTTTTTGACAAAACGGTTATTTCTCAAAAAAAAAAAACGATTTTTAACCAAAATTTTGGCCTTAAATTGTTTATAAAAAAAATATATATTTATTGGCAGAAAAAACCTATGATTAATTACTAAAAAATATACTCGAGAAGCTTTTGTTAACATTTGAGACTGATCGGTTGAGCTGTTTCCGAGAAATATTTGTCACCGATCTTAAAAATACAGTTTTGAGAAAAACGCCTTTAAAGTTTCAAAAGCGCTTTACATAGAGTAAAAAACATATTTTTTTAACTTACATCGAGTTGTCTATTCCAGGGCCATACTTTCACTTTAGTCATCTGAGTACATAAGAAAGGAATATTTACAATGGACAGGTAAATAAAAGGTATAGCGTTTACAATATGTAGGTAAAAATAAAAGGGACAGCGCTCTAGGTGAGCGCTGGCGCCCGGGCTTGCGAACGCTCCGACACAAAGTAATCCAACAAAAGTAGTGATTACAAATATGCGCGTAACTTTGAAAATAGAAGCCGGATTTTCTTGAAATTTTCTGTGTGTTTACTTAAATATGGATGTACATTACAAAATTGAAAAAATAAAAAAAATGATTTTTTGAAAATTCTAACTGTATATAACCCCTTAACCGGTCGGTTAAAAGTAATTATTTTTATATTCTTTGATATATTTAGAACGAAAATATTGAAATACAATATCTTTCGTGTTATTGCTTCCATGGTTTTATATGATAAACATGTGTGTACATTTCTGACGGTAATTTCGTTACTTATTTTCATAATTAATGGATAAGTAATTATTGTACAAGTAATTATTGAAATGTAAGTAATTATTGAAGTCTGTGTATTGAGAAACCAGAAACTGCAACTTCTTAGCGATTATTGTTGATTTTTACATGAATATATTTTACATGAATATGAAAAAAATGTCTAAAAACAGCAATCGTGTGCGAAATTGCGCGGCAGACAGGGTACATTCCGCGTTACGTATGGCCGGCATACGACCGGTTAACTAATAATTAGTTACGATGAATAATATACATGATATACTTTGATATATTAATATACATGATATACTTTCACTAGAAATTTACTTTCGCTGTAATATATGCAAAGAATGCTGTATGAAGTATATAATTGTGTATTTGCATTTTTGTTTATCCAAACCAAACTGACAAATATATTTATGTATTTGTTAATCTGTAAATATTGTCATGAAAATTATCCTTTCCACACAAAACTTAGCATTTCCAATAAACATTTCTTTATTTTCTTTTTAGTTTTAATTTTTATCAATTTGTTCTAGTTTTTTCAACATTATACTACTGCTGTATTTCCAAAGTCCAATCCATTTTCACACCAGGAGATTTTTTATTCTTCAAGTATGAATTGCAAAATTATTTTTCCCTTAAACAATATTTTTAATTTGAATACCGTACAATGTTTTTAGAGGAATGCTATGTAGACTGTTACTATGCCAAGAAAATAATACAGGAACAGGATACAAAGCATTAATATCCGTTTCGATTTTTGAGACACATACAGAATTGTTCATGCAATGATATTTTATTGATGGTCAAATTATACTGAATTTGCTTTGATTGTAGACAATATCGGGATATATCACTACTGAATATGGGGTCAATATTCCATCAAACAAAGAATTATGCCGATGCTGCTGTCATTCTTCACGCTGCCATCGACCACGACCCACTTCAGCCTGCCAACTACTTTGCTTTGGGAAATGTTTATGCTGTTCTGGAAGATTACAATCAATCAGTAGCGTGCTATGATAATGTGTTGAAACTTAAGCCAAGTTTTAAACAGGCGAGAATCAATAAATATGCTGTATTGTGTAAAGCACACCATATCAACGAATTGTTGAGTTGAATGAGTAAGTTTTTTCATTTTCTACTCCTTTAAAAAACGAAAGTTGGTTATTGTTTTGAATATTAAAACCTTTTCTGTATTTTTATTATAAGCCCACCAAGTGCCAGCCAACAAGCTAACTGCCTGTCAAGCCAACTTCCTGACAGTCGATTAGCCGACAAACAGCCGATTGTCCGACAAGCGAATTTTCCAGAACTTTTATCTATTTAAATTATAAAATATGTACAGGTAAATGTCGTTTTACGCCGGGGTTCCGTTACGAGAGACACCGGCGTAAAAGGAACACAAATATAATGGACGGTATAAGGTTAGTTTCCGTGTCAAAATTCTAAGAACAATCTAACATGTTTATTTAATACATATCCTATATATATTCAAAATAATTATAAATGTATTTAATAAATACAGTTTAAATTCGTTTACAAAATAAATTATAATCTCTTGATATACAGTAAAACCCCGTTAATTCGAAATTCGTCATAATTCGAAATTTTTAAAATTTGCAAGTCCCAAAATGCGAATTACATAGTAAATTAACCCAGATAATTCGAAAACCCCGGTAATTCGTAATTCGAAATGTTTTTTTGCCCCTTGCGCCATAAATCAATAATTTTAGTTGGCGTAATTCGAATTTTTTTTGAATTTTGACAAAATTGAAAAAATATTTTGATTTTTTTTCACAAGTGAGAACAACAAATATGTCAATATTGGGTACTTTAAAATGTTGCGATCTTTGTATTAGCATAATAAACATTGCGTTTTTGAAATGATTTCTTGAAATATGAAAAACAGACATTTTTCACAAAATTAATGGCTTTTTCGTGAGTTTTACGATTCTTGGCGTATTTCGCAATCAATTCATGGTACCTTATGGAATGCCCCTTTTCTATACATACTGTGTCGCGATCCCTAAAATTGGGGAATCCTGTGTATGCTTTCTTCAGTTGGCTGCCTTGATATGCGCGGATAGTTTAGTTTTGCGGCGTTTGCGCTAATTCTCATATCTTAAGGCGTTTAAAATTGTTTTTCATGTTTTTAAATTTGTCTTTAGTTCGATATTTTCCCTAATAACTGTGTTTGTGTTATTAAAATGTTTAATTTTCTTTGTAGGATGTTATTAGTGACTTATCTTATTGTTTCACGTAGTTCATGTTGGTTTGAGCCGGAAAAAAGGCGGAATCAAAAGTTAAACTCGTGTGAAGATTGAAGAAGCGTTCCATAAATTGAAGTATAACACAACATTTTTGAATATGGCCATCCATCCAGACGTGACGGAAATGGAAAAAAAGATTTTTTCGCGAGTGAGAAGATCAAATATGTCAAAATGTCGCTATCTTTGCATTAACATAATAAATATTGCATTTTCAAAGTGATTTCTTTAAATATAAGCATAAATTTAAAAAAAATTAACGATTTTTTCGAGAGTTTAATGTTTTTCGCAAATTTTACAATTGCACCACAATTTTTTTTTGTACCTAAAATTTCTAATTAACGGGGGCACCTATAATTCGAAATTTATTTTTCGGGTCCCTTGAATTTCAAATTAACGAGGTTTTACTACAAATAATGATTTTTTTTTAAAATAAATACTAACTCACCAGTACGTCGGTACCAAATTAAATTCTCACACTTTTTTGAAAAAAGCACCCAATTTCATTTGCTTTGATTGTTGCTTCCTTTCTTGCAGAATCATAGCATAAGGTCGAACATTTAACATTTAACATTTGCGCTTCAATTGAAATCCCCATCCATCTCACAGAGCTCATCTTTTAACCTTTCTATAGAAGAAAGGATACGAGTTAGATCGGCCGTTTTTAGGGTTTTCCCATCATTTTCTTTCTCATCTTCCCCTTCTTCTTCTTCGGGATTTTCTGATTGAAGGCAATCTAATACCTCCATCAACTCTTCTAATTCTTGATTTGAGAGTGGTTGGTCATGCACGTCTAACAGTTAGGTCACATCTTCGGTTGTTACGTCTTCGAATCCACATTTGCGTGTAAGCCTGATAATGTCTTGGTTTATGTTAATATTATCTACCTCTTCTACACTTGCACCTTGTATAAATCCAGGCAGAAGTTTACGCTAAACGCCATTTAAACAATTGGTTGTCACTTCGTCCCAAGCAGACTTCAGATTTTTGATTCCTTTTAAAATGTCATATGACCGCCAATAATCTTTAATGGTCTAATTGGAATCAGTATATATTGCCTTAATCATTGCTTTTAATGTCATTGTTTATATAAAATATTCTTCAAATATAATTTTTAAATTATCAGTTTTATGTTTTTAACAAAACAAATTTAATTTAACAAATATTTTCGCATAAATTTGCAAATACAAATCATAAAAATGAAATGACTTTTTGTCGGGAAGTTAGGGTGTCAGGCAGCTGCCTTTTGGGAAGCTGGTCTTTCAGGCAATCGGCATCTCTAGTAGTTGGCTGTCGGGAAGTTGACCCAAACCCTTGATATATAACATAAACATCTATCAGGTTCAAATACACAAAGCGAGTATGGATATTGAAAGAGGTCGAAACAAATTCAAAAGCCTGACTTTACCAAATTCAACAAATTTTCAAGGGAGCTGTTTTCAGGAACCTGAAAAAGCAATGAATCTATGTGGTTTGGATTTATAGCCACAGAATAAATAAAATGTACGAGGGTTGTATGATAAGTAACCATCTTAGGGAAGAAAACACATTTCTTTAATTTTATTTATTTCTCCAGCATAAACTTCTTTCAGCTCGATACACTTAGTCCAGCGATATTCCAAATTTTTTAGTCATCCAAAAAATATGAAACAACAATGTAGCGAAATTGGCATCTGTTTCAGCAATTACTTCCCATTTGACGTGAACCACATTCTGGATCGATTGATGTCACGGGATCGGGATCCCGCGACATCAATCCCGAACCGAAAAATCAGATGAGATTATCGGGATTATCGGGATTGATCAGCATTTTTAATGTTTTGTATGTTTAATTGTATATGTCTATAGAGATTTTAGTAAGTACATACTTAAAATTTATTTTCATGTCACATTCAAATAATGAAAATAGCTTTGAATAATATTTGCTGTATTTTATCAACCTAACAAAAACTACTACTAGTTAGTAGTTTTTACTCTATTACATTGACTGATTGATGCTTGGAAAAACGCCTACAAAAACTTTAATGCAATGATTAATAATGAATATTTTATTTAAATTGCTAATGTAAAAATGCAAGGCATTGTCGTTAAATACTATTCAGTTCTACAAACAAACAAAAAAAAAACAAAAGTATTTGGGATTCCGATCCGTAGGGATCCCGTGGGATTGGAAATTCTAATCTCGAGGGATCCCGAAAGCGCAATCCCGACTCGGGATTATATTCCCTAGTAGCAATGCATAATATAGTTCGATTAGTTTGCTAGTTTGATGTGGTTGCTAGTGGCAATTGCTAGTAGCTAATGAATCGGCTAGTACGTTGTATGGTAAAAGAGCATTTTTTCGTCACTAAACGGGGCAATTCATTATCGAATCATTAAATCAGCATAGTACTACCCCGTGACTATCTTCCCCTTCTCCGAATAGTTGATAAAGATGATGCCTCGCGAATTCTCCATTAATGGTGACCTTTAGAGCCGTCGTTTTCGCCTTCTTTGGTGCAGGTTTGCTAGGTATTCCATTGTTTTCATTGTTCTTTCATTTCTGACATGTAATGGTGGATCCATATTTCGTCAGCGGTCTCGGAATACGGCAAAAGCCTTTGAAACCTTTTCGGATCGGAGAAAACACAACACCCACTTACCCTGCTGATAGGTTTTTCATGCCCAATTTTTCATGTAGGATATTTTGTGTGCGTTAAATAGGGATATTTACAACGTTAGCAATCTCTCTCTACTTAACTGCCTGCTAACACAATATACTGGATTTTGTTGACCACGTCCTCCATTGTTATCTCAATCGGGACGGCCTGGATGCTTTTCACCGAGAATGGATATTCCGCCATGCTTGAATTCAATAAACCAATTTATTGTGGTAGTGATCAAAGGAACATGGTCCTCATAAATAGCACCCAACATCAATTTGATTTCCTCTCACATCTTTCCATCCAAAATAACAAATTGAATCACAGACTGATATTGCTCTTTTTCCATGATTGCACACAAACACAAACCCATTACCAAAACAAAACTATTCGATAAATCTATCTGAAATTCGGATAGTAATGTAGGACCCACAACAGACCCGGGGCCGTTCTTCTAGTAAATATCATATCATATCAGCCCTATCAGCCCTACTCTTTCGCCATCCAGGTTGGCATTTTTTTAATGCTAAGGCGGTCTCCTCGCTAAGCCGCAAACGAAGCAAAGACACTTGTGCGGCGCGGCGAGGAGTCTGCACAAACCACTTCACTGTCTCAGGAGTGCAGTAGGGTGAAATTTGGACAGGTGTCGTTGGAAATTTGGTATTAAACAATGGTATACAGATTTTGCTTCAAATTATCTCAGTTGGACTCGGGTACTTATCATAAAGTCCTTGTATGCCAGACAGAAGTGTATGCTACACTATTCATTGCTCGTTCCGTTGGAAATACAGCATGATGTTTATGTGCAATTGTGACACAAAATCTTTTATAAAACATCAAACATCTATGTATTGCTGTGCTAAAATAACAACTTAACTGAGCAACTAATGTTTGATAATTTTTTCATTAGGACATGGTTGTTTACATATAAATAGATATTGCTACGTGTGAACTCTCTCTGAAAGAATTTCTATTCACAGGCTGGCTCAGCAGGATCACATGAACCTCAGGCGGTTCTTTTACTACCTTAATGCGCTATACCATATTTTTCTAGTTTTAATTTTACAATACTCTGCAGGTGGGAAAGGATAATTAGATAAAATAAATTTCCGTTAACAATTTCACATTTTACAGAAAACATTTTACAGAAAACATAGACAATGTTACAAAAGATGTTGTCAAATTCATTCAAAAGAATTGCAAGTGTTAACTGATCATTGAAAATATAATGAATCAATAAGAAAGTACAAATGAAAGGTTAAATAAAAGCAGCTAATCAAATGGAATTAATAAAATTGTTGATGATCTTCTGAATTAGCTGTACAAGTAATAAAAGTTGTGGAATGTAAACATGATAAAATTTACTTCAATTATAAAATTTAATTAAAATCAATATTCCCATATTTGGTTTCATAGTGGGTAGAATTTACACTGTGAAACTAAGAAAAAGAGTTATAATCATTATTCCCATATTGGGTTTTGTAGTAGGTAGAATTTACACTATTAAACATAAAAAAAGACATGATTTACCTTCTGAAGTACCTTGTTCTCCGCTATTGGCACGTCAAAATTGAGGTATTTTGAGGTTATCTATTGGCAACTATAAGGCGCGCACACCGGTATTTCAGAAGTTAAATCGGCATCAAATATAGGTGTACATGGACAAGATAGAATATTAACACAATGAGGCACAATTTAGTATGTAGGCACATTATTTCACGAAGTTCATATTCTGGTCTATCGCTCAAAAGAAACGTCAATTTAGATTGCACTGCCGATATCTCGTCCAAATGAAACCTTTATCCGCAGCATTCCAGGGTGACATCTGTGTGCGCCATACATGTTTGAAATGATAATTTGAGGTTACCGTTGCATCTGGACATTCCCCTTGGTGTGGATTGTACTTGGGTGTTTCCATTTTGAACATCAGACTTCAATTGCCTCCATCTCCCAGTGATTGATACCTTCCGGCCTCAGTGTCGTCCAGAAATATTAGATTTTGTCGTGATGGATCCATTTACGTAATATTAGAAGGTGTATGCGCCCTACGCGGGTGGCATATGAATTTGCATTTATCCTATGCACAAATTATTACATGCAGCCATGATTTACATGGTGCGTAGAAAAAATCCTCCGAACAGACAAAGTAATATTCGACATGCAATGTTGGAATTAAATGTTACGTGAAAATTTTACAATCCTTACCAGACCGCCCAATAGCTGCGGACATAACCTGGACATTGCAATGATTACATCTTGAAATTTTGATATAAAATGGACCTTTGCTCGGTAGCTGTCAAATTTATAAACTTAGTGACGCCTCGCGTGTCACCATAGATAACGGCTAGACGTGCGCACGGACTGTGAACCGGTCCTACCACGCCAGCGATTGTTCTAGTATCTACCTTGAATTTCAATTACTTGCATGGAGCATATTTCAATAACTTTTACAACGTAACAATATATTTTATCACAAAATAATGTTTTTGAAAATTGCAGTGCTATTCAGAATAAATACGCGGAAGTTCGTGACTTTCTTAAGCTGAAGGAAGATTGGCAGAAACTTGAAGAAAAACCCATGAACGAGCTTGCGCCTTTAGGATTTAAATCATTTGGTAATGTTGAAGGTACTTATCTAATATGTATTTATTTATATATTATATATATATATATATATAGTATATAGCAGAGATTTTTTATCATGAAACACTCTAGAATATATTTATTTTATTTGTCTTTTATATTTTTTATATGATGGGCTGGAACGTTCTAATTTCAAATCTGAAAATGAAAAAGTTGATGGGAATTCACCTGAAACTTGGCAAATACGGTCATCAAGTCGTATGTTTAGCAATATGTTAGAAACGCATCAAACATTTAATCCATTTGAAATTGTGATTAGCATACAAATGTTACTTAAAAATCTTGAAAGCGAATTGAGGAAGTTGAGTCCACGTTATAAGTTGACTGATGATTTCACCCTAGTAAAAATGAATGAAAGAAATGAGTACTCGGTAAATGTGAAAAAAATCAATGGTGAAACGAACGGTAAGTTTATAAAAATTATTGTATTAATTAAAGTAGTTGAACTCTGGTCACTTACTGTGATTATCTACTTTGATTTCCATCCATATGTACAGGTCCCAGAACTTGGTTTGCCTTTATTATATTTACACAACATGAATATTACAGACTAGCTGTTCGTACCCGGCGTTGCACGGGTGAAGGATTAAGTTGAAAATAAATTTGTGGGGGAAACAAAGATCCGATTTAAACGGTATAGATTTGCATGGGAGGGAGGAGGATATGTCCTAAAGAATATGTTTGCAAATTTTGAGTCCGATCAGTCGAACGGTACATATAAATTTGCATTGAAAATATATCAGGG
Organism: Agrypnia vestita; assembly: GCA_016648135.1. NCBI lineage: Eukaryota > Metazoa > Arthropoda > Insecta > Trichoptera > Phryganeidae > Agrypnia > Agrypnia vestita. The sequence continues at coordinate 19,516 of JADDOH010009845.1, forward strand.
GTAAAAAAAAGGAGGAAAATTTTGTCTATGTTACCCGCCGGGTCATAAAGAATAAGTTTCCAACTTTTGAGTCAGATCAGTCAAACGGTACAGATTTGCATCGAAAATATATCAGGGGGAGGGGAAGGGGTAAAAAAATAGGGGGGAAGTGTCACCAACCGCCGATTCCAGAAGAGTAATTTTCCAAATTTTGAGTGCAATTGGTCAAACGGTACAGATTTGCACAGAAAATATGCCAGGGGGAAGGGATAAAATAATAGGGGGGAAATATCGCCTATGTTACCTGCAAAGTCCTAAAGAATAAGTTTCCAAATTTTCAGTCCGATCGGTCAAACGGTACAGATTTGCATCGAAAATAAGTCATGGGGAGGGGAAAGGGTAGAAGCATATGGGGGAAATATCGCCTTTGTTACCCGCTGGGTCCTAAAGCATAAGTATGCAAAATTTGAATCGTATCGGACGAACAGTGTGGATTTGTATAGAGAACAGACAGGCAGACAGACATTGACCCCGATTCCGTAACTCAACCGCTAATTTTAACGGCCGCTAAAAAAAAATCATTTTAGCGTTCCGCTAATCGAAAATCTGGAATTTGGTATTCCGTATCTTCGTTTTTAACGGATCCTTTAAATGCATATATTTTAGAGGCCGGTTAAAAGTGTACCATGAAATGAGCTCCAGGTAGAGACAATCTTACCGCGCGGCGTGGTAGGAGACACATTTGAGACGTCATCTGTCAAACTTTTTATTATGTTAAAATAAACAAACGTCAAGATGTTTACGTTCCTTCGACAAGTTGTCGTGTTGATTGTGTATTATTTGAGTCAAATTCTTTTTAGTTTCTGTCTAGAATCCTTTTGGCTAACACGCGTTTATCAATTTTTTAAAGAATGTCATCCAGGTCTCGTAGAATGACAAAGAAACAAAAAATGATGCTAGTGGAGTTTATAGAAATTCATTCGGCAGTGCTCAGCAAAATTACTATGCCCACCGATCTGCAAATAATAGATGAAAAATGGAAAGAAATAAGTGCCGCGTTGAATAACCATGGGCCGGTAAAAACTGTGAAACAATGGAAAGAAGTAAGTACCCAATTCATCCCTTCTCTTTTCTTGTATTTATTTGTCATTGCACGGCATGCATTGTGCGGAGACGAGATATTTTAATGGTTAATCTTTTACTCAACACATGTTTATAATGTAATGATTCAAAGATTCATAAATGTTACTATTATCCATTTTACTCATCAATATATTAAAATAATTTCCTTTATTTTTAGGCATTCGGGGAATTGAAGACAAAGGTGAAGAGAAAAGCGCGAGAGTTGTTATATGAAGTGCAAGGTACCGGGGGTGGTCCAGCAACGAGGAAATCTCTCACTGAGATAGAAGAACGTCTTCTAAATACTATATGTCCAACAGTTGTAACAGGAGTGCCCAATGTTTCTGAACCGGGAATTGATGATGACGCATTGGAAACTGTGCATTCTCCGATAATAACGAACATAACGATTGAAGATAATTCTACTGCAACAGAGGTATATAATTTATATCACACCTATTTAAAGATAATTTAACATGATTATTTAATAGTAAAGTTTTATTTTTTGTAATGAAACAATGTGAAACATCTCAATGAACGAGTAAGGAGGAAAAATAATAAAATTCATCCGTGCTAGGAATAAATTAAATTATTATTTTTGTATATTTGAACATGCATATTTTCTCATGTTTTGACCAAATTAATGTTTTCAGATACAACAAGATTAAATAGCCAGACAAAATAAATCCACGGAAAGTACAAGCAAACAACCAAAGAGTAAAAAAACTCAGAAGTACTCCGGTTTACAAAATATCATGATAAATCACTCCAAGGTTATGGGAGAATTAATTCAGGGCAACATGATGGTAGCCCAAGGGTTAATTGAATTGGCACATGCTGTCAATAATATGGCATCTGCAATAAACAAAATAAATACATCCAGTCAAGGCAGCAGTTCATTATCCAAATAATTATATAATTATACACATATCTTATTTTTTTATTAGTGTAATATTTTATACAATATATAGATCATGCATCATTTATATCTTTTACATTTGGTTTTTCACTGTAATTTTCCAAAAAAGAGACAAGCTCTTGTGCTCGGAGAGGGACAACACTTTTTTTTAAAAACATTATTGTTTTTTTAAATGTTCATTTAATTTCTTTTTTGATAGTTGTATGTCTTTTAGCTGTTTGATTTCTGTAGGAAGATTATTAAAGTTTTTTATGCCTAAATATATGTAGTTTTATTGGTATTTTAAAGTTATTTTGGTGTCTTAAAGATGTGCTTGTTTCGAATTGTTTAATGTTGTGTTCTTTCACAAAGTCAATAATCAATATCTTTTTATAAATATTTTCTAATTTATTAATGTTTATTAGAATAATGAGTTTTGTACACACATTTGTGAACCAAAAATGATACCTATATAATACACATGTACAGTACATTTAAAGGATTCTTTTGTTTTTACAATGTTATGTAATAAAGTATGTATTAAAAATCTTTAAATATATAATATTCACTTTATCCATAAACCTTTTACCTATACCTATGACCTATGACACATCCTGGATGATGTACATATAATTATTTATAAATCTTAATTAAAATATGAAATTAAAGCATTCCTTCTTAGTTGGCCCCCCGCAAGCCAGTTATTATTTTGTGAAATATTTGCACTATCCTCTGATCTCTCATCATCTGAGCTTTCTTCAGAATCTGAATCTTCTGGTGTTTCCTCATTATGATGAATTGCCATGTTATGCAGAACAACGCAGCTATAAATTATGTGTGCTGCTTTCACAGGATCATAATGCAAGGTTCTATGTTTTGACAAACATCTAAATCTACTTTTTAAAATACCATTTAAATGTTCTATGGTATTTCTCACTTTAGCGTGAATCTTATTATACCGAGCTTCGGGGGTACCTTGGGTTGCATTCTGAACTGGCACCATAAGCCAAGGTTCAAGGGGGTAGCCTGAATCTCCAATTAAAATTTGTGGGTTGTGAGTTGTAATATATTGATCTCTTAGATATTGTTTTATGTTCGAAGACATCCAAATAGCAGAGTCATGAACTGAGCCTGGAAAGCGAGCATTAATATTGGTTATCTTCATAGATGCATCACATATTATCTGTACATTTATGCTGAAGTATCCTTTGCGACTGAAGTACAGAGCTCCTGGGTATATTGGGTGAATGGATGGTGGTGACACAATGGATATGTGGGTGCAATCTATTACTCCTATTGTATCAGGGATATTAAACTTTGTAAAGAATTGCATTTGGGTTGTCCTCACTTCCTCTTGTGTTCGGGGGAACGTGATCCATTCATGCATCAGATGTGAAACGATGGCTCTTGTTGTTTTGGTAATGCTTCTGCTGACTGTCGTCTGACTCATCCCGAAATTATGAGAACCCCCGACGTCAAGCTGATAGCTACCATGGCCATAAAAATGTAGAGTTACGAGTATTTTCAATATGTTTGGCACCGCAGTACTTCTAATTGGTGGTTCAAAATATGGCTCCAAAACATTAACCAAGTATCGGACAGCTGGTTTACTTAATCTAAAATATTTAATGAAATTCCTTTCTGGCAGGTCAAATGGATTGCTAGCGTCCCGCAAACTTTTACGCATCAATATCAATTTTCTCCTGAAAATATTTTTGATAATTATTATAGGAAAAATATTTTAAAATGAAAAATAATACTTATATATCAAAATATAAGTATCTTACTTTCTTTGTTCTTCTTGAAACTCGTAATTCAAAGCATCTAATAAAAGTAAATCAACGAATTCTGCCATTGCTGTGTCAAATTTGACAGTTCGTATGGAAATAACTCCCGCTAAAAATTTAGCGCCATCATATTCCCACCCGATAAAAATATGACGTTTAGCGGCCGAGTTTAAAGCGTCCGTCAATTTTTTAGCGGAAATGTGAGTTACGGAATACGAAATTGACAAAAATGGCGTTAATTTTTTTTAACGGCCTCTTAAATTTAGCGGTTTGCTTAGGGAATCGGGGTCTAAGTGTCATTAGAGTACATTTGAAATAATGAGGTTTAAACATTCAAAACGGGATATTAAAAAAATACAAGTAATTCAATGTTTTTTTGTGCAGTGTTGTAAATAATTTAAGGGTACATAACATACAATAAAGATATTCAGGATAAATTTATATTTTATATTAAAAAAATTTTGCACTTAATGATTCTTACCTGGATAGAAAAAAAGTTATTTTACTACATAATTTTTTTTCCTAGGGAATTGTATTTTAAAACAATTTTGTTTCATATTAATAAGTTTTTTGTAAATTTTAATTTAAAAATTAACTAACTAACCATCTCGCCGTTTCCTGCAGTGGTAGGCAGAGAGGATAGAAAGCCATACTCTTCTATCTTGGCACACCACTTTTGCTTCTGCTACATTCATACATCTTCTCATGCAAGCCCTACGGTTGTTGAGGCTTTTAACAGGGCCATTCTCCAATATTTGTAATTTTTGATCATGTCAGGTCTTTCACGGATGCCCTCTATTCCTGTTACCTTCAATACTCACCCCATATATTTTCTTAACCATCCTTTCCTCACTCATATGTTCTACATCACATATCATGTGATATTATTATATCATCACTGTATATATAATTAAGCCTATGTGCAGTTTAATACATTCTCAGATGAATGAATCAATTTGTCAATTTCTCATATAAATAATAGAGATACTAAAAAAAACATTGCCGTTCATCTGGCAAGTCTGCCTAGTAATTATTTAAAATATTTTTTATAAATCTAGTCTGTGCAATTATTATTTAAAACAGTTTTTTTCGTTTATATCAAAATGTACTAAAACGTCACAGGATTAATTATATAAACAGTAACATTATATATAATGTAGATGTTCATTTGTACAAAATCGATAATCTCTGAAAGTTCTTCACCGATTGATTTGAAATTTTGGCACAACGTTGCTTTCGATTATGAGGATGTTTTTGTATACCTAATTTCTTTTTATATACCTACTATTTATTTAGGTATATATAAATAAAAATGTAAAATTTTTGATTGTCCAAAATTATAAATCTCCTAAGTTCTTTTTGACACAACATTGCTTTGGAATTCGTACAAATTATTTGAAAAAGAATGGCGCAGGTACCTACCCTTTCAATATTGATAAATATTTAGATATACCATATACATTCAAATTTTTATTTGGTTGTCTTTGCTTAAATAAAACGTTTGAACCGATGAGAAAGTGCAGCCGATCGTATCGCGATATCTATACATATAAAATTCAATGTCTGTCTGTCTGTTCTCTATACATATCTATTCCGTTTGTCCGATTCGCCTCAAATTTTGCATACTTATGCTTTAGGACATTTCCCCCCTCCCATTCTACCCCTTCCCCTCCCTCTGATATATTTTCAATGCAAATTTGTATCATTCGACTGATCAGACTCAAAATTTGGAAACTTATTCTTGAGGACCCGGCGTATAACATAGCGACATTTCTTCCACCACTTTTACCCCTTCCCCTCCCCTTGATATATTTACAATGTAAATCTGTACCATTCAACTGATCGGACTCAAAATTTGAAAACTTATTTTTTAGGACCCGGCGGGTAACATTAGAACATTTCCCCCTCCACATTTACCCCTCCCCCTCCCCCTCCCCCTGATATATTTACAATGCAAATCTGTACCATTCGACTGATCGGACTCAAAATTTGCAACCTATTCTTTAGGACCTGGCAGGTAGCGAAGGCGTTATATTTTCTGTACTATATATATTTTAATTATTATATTTAAATCTACACTGTATGACTGGACGGACACAGATTTTGCACACTTATTCTTCAAGACCCGGCGGGTAATAAAGACAACTTTTCCCCTCTCCCTTAAAATGGATCCTTTTTTTTATAAGAGACTTTGCGAAACAATGAAACCTTTGTGTCCCCCCACAAGCTTATGTTTAACTAAATCCTTAACCCGAGCAATGCCGGGTAGAGTCCGTTCACTTTAGAAAAGCCTCTTGCATTATTGTGAGTAACAATCCGTTTACAAAATCTCGTAACATTAGTATATGTTACCCCTCTGGCCGATGTTTCGCATCAGCCATCAGTACATCAGCCCTGAAACGTCGGCCAGAGAGGTCACATATACGCGGCAGAAAACTATACACAGAAATTATTAATTTAGTTAGTACAAGTAATATAAAAAAAACACATTCTGTTTTCAAAATTTGATTTCAAAATTGTCATTAAATAATACGAAAACATTGAGTATATGCGTTTTTAAATAATATACCTATTCTAAATTGGATTTTTTTGCTCCCTTTATGTTAACTCGTGGCGTCTGCTTGTTTGCTTGCCGGCTTGCCGTCGAAAAAACTTTGGATCGATTTTTGACCTTTTTCCCTTGATCCAATCGAGCTGAAACTTTGCAAGCAGACTCGCGGCGACGATAAAGAAGATCTATCAAATTTTCGTTAAAAAAAGTAAATAATTATAGTATAATTTTGGATTTTTCAAATTTTTAATGGTTTTTTCATACAACTTGTATGGAGATTCCGACGCATATGGTAGACACAAAACCCGAAAATGAGAAAGGGAGTATTGTAAAAACTTGGTTTTTATGGGTTACTTTTTTTTATATTTCACTTTATTGAAAATTGAAACTATTAAGTGAATCCATTACCTGCTGTATAGCATATATCATTGGTATAATATATTATTCTCTATGTAACACTGTCTGTCACCAACGCTACCAGAATGCTCCAACAATAATGTGATATAATATAACAATGAGGTATAAGAAGCAAAAAAGCATAATTCTCTTTTTAACAATGTCCATCACTAACGTTATCAAGACGCTACTCTCGGTAGCGCTGTTCTCTCAGCATTAACTGGCAGCTGAAGTATGTAACAAAAGCACTTTATTTTTGATGGGTTATAGCCAGTTTAAAATAAATTACATATAAGCAGGTATAGTTGTAGTTGAATGATTAATAATCTCAAAATTAATTTTAATCAATAAGATAAACTATTGTCGTCTGTATCGGACTCCGAATCCTCATCTAAATTTATATTAAATTGATTTAAGTCTGCGGTCACAGTATCGTGATTTTTTAAGAAAGAAACGACTGCTCCGCGTGACTGCCAGGGTGATACTGAATTGGCAAATGGAATATCTTTAAAAAAGGAATACCACTACACAATTTACGTGTTACAGAGCGTATTACTCACACTAATGCAAGTGGCTTACCTAAAGTGAATGGACTCTACGAACAGTTATCAATATATAAAAATGTAAATATTTGTTTGTTTGTTCAAAATCATAAATCTCCGAAAGTTCTTTACGGATTACTTTGACACAATGCTGCATTCGAATATGCGCATGTTTTTATATACCTACTACTATACAGATGTCACATATATGTCAGGTAAAAATATGCTTTTTTTTGAAAAGCAGCAAAATTGAACACCCACAAGCATTGTAAAATTAAACATACTTTTTAGAAATGTGTGCTTTCTCTTCTCTTTCTTTTCCATTTAAAAATACTGAGCCACAGCAACGCGTGACCGGGTACAGCTAGTATTAAATTAAAAAAAATTAAATGCGATAGACAAAACATTTTTACAGTAACTTCTGTGTGCAGTTTTCTAGGAAATTCTAGAAAAAAAAATGACCTCTCTGGCCAGAGAGGTCACACATACACGTCATCCATGCATCAGTTGGTTGGTGCTGAGCCACGAAATCAAGGACTCATTCTTCATTCCCCCTTAGTTGTGGCTTGTGTCCCTCCACCTCATGTTTTACAGTGTGTAAAATAGCCTATTTCGGGAGGCATACTCCCTCCCAAATGTTCCATAAGGAACGTTTTGTTGCACTGGCCAGTCCTGTTGGGAGATGGTCATCTTTTGCTCGTAGTAGATACTCACTTCAACTCTCACAATCTTAAACCACGCTCTTGACACCACGCATGCACCAGCACAGTAGTCTGATTTATTTATGAAGAATTTTTTGGTTGTTGCTATTATTAAGTTTTTGTAATTTAATTAATTAACTAAAACTTTTCTTAATTGCAGATGTGTTTACTGTCAAGAGACGTTTGCGTGATTATCGCAGAGAAATGGGTTCCACCATCGCTCAAGAGACTGAAGCCGGCCTCTCCGGCCGTTCTGGAAGAGTGGTGCTGACTGCTGTTGTTATGTATAATTTTATTTTTATTTTTATTGCTTGGTAAATCCATCAAAGTTAATTTTTTTTTCATGGGGGCACATTTACTGCAAGTGCATATTTTGACATTTTTATTACGAAAATGTGGGTTTTTATTATTAATTTATATCAGAATGTATATGATAGACTGTAATGTTTTTAGGGAGGTAACTTAGATAAAACGTTTGTTCTTATATAAAAGTAATAAACTGGGCACTATTTACAATAAGAAAATACAAGCATTAATCCATGGCCAAAAAATTTTTTTTTAGTGTCCTATGCGATACAAACTTTAAATAAATATTTATATGTACGCGTAGTATGTTTTTTTATTTGTACAAAGTTTACTTCAATATCTTGAATTCGTACTAAGATAATTAAGAAATTTTCAATATTAACCGTTTGAGTGCCAAAAAATTCATACATTCGCTTGTAAAATGCCACCAAAAAAACATTTTTTTTTTGAAAATATATATATTTTTTAAAACCCCATAAATTCTTTGAATTTTCATGGATTTTGATTATTTTTTCGGTGTTTTATTAAAGAATATCGAAATATTTGAAATAAAACGCTTGTATAAATGAATACAGTATTTTATTCAGAAAAAAAGAAAGACAAAAATGAAAAACAAAAAAAAATCAACAACTGTGCTTTCCTGCACACGCCATGTGGACACCCTTCTTATAATACGCACAAATAGTCATTGATCTACGCAGCCCAGCACCATCTTTATTACTACAGATCACACAGCGACGTAAATTCTTTCCTGGTCGCTTCCGCTGTCAGACATTTCAGAGGACGCGCTCGACATTATAGTTTTTCAATTAACTAAAATAAAAAAAATAATAAATGAATCTGAAATTTAATCGGTTTATTACGATATTACAACTATTAAGATAATATTACAATAATATTTACCAACGCCGCAGCACTACACCCCACGTACGCGTGAATCAAAACCCAACTGACGCAATCGACGGAAATCGACGATCGGCAATCTTCCTTAAAACACGAATCAACGATTGGCAATCAAACGGTTAATAAAGTTATACGATTTTAAATTTGCAAGAAATTTTTACATTTTTTTTGAAGATTTTCAAACACTTTTTTTTCATATAAAGAGATGATTTTAACCCTAGATTGATAACTTATGTCGCAGAGGCGCCCAACGAAATGTAATATTGCTGTCTCTTTTTATCCGCTTACGCATTACGCTTACGCGCGTATGCATTTGTCCTATTCAGCCAACTCAGTAGACCGCTAGAACTTTCGATCGGCTGCTGTGCATGTGCGGTGAGTATCATAGATTTAGAGTTATGAAAGTTTGATGCGCTAGGCGTATGGTTACCTTTTGAGTAACTTTTAGCGCAGTTTCAATCTTATAATATTTTTTATTTTATGGCACTTAGAACAAAACTTATTTTGTTATCAGGACACATTTATGTTTTAATCATCATGGCATGTAGGATACCCGTAGATGAACATGAAATAATAATATTATTAGGCAGACAAGAGAAGTCTGATGCTGGTGATGCTCAGCAGACTGATAGTGAATTGGAAGATCATCTAAGCGAAGACGATGTACAAAGTGACATTGAAGAGGAATTTATGGACATTATGCCTGAAGATGTACAAAGTTCTTCTGATTATGAAGAGGAATCGTCCTGAAATATTTATGTTTTATAACCAGACTAAAGGTGGAGTAGACACATTAATTTGATCAAATGTGTTCTAGGTATATTGTCCTGTTCTCGCAAAATTAACAGGTCAATGACTATATCTTATGGCATATTGAATATGACTTTTGTTAATTCATATGTTCTACATTGCCATAACATTCAAGGGAAGAACTAGAAACCTTTGTGTCCTAGAGAATATGTATATGAAAAAACTTAGCGATCAATTGACTGCACCGTGGATGAACCAAAGACTAGACGCCTCAAATTTGCAAAGAAATGTAAGAAATAAAATTGAAAATATTATCGCCAACCTGCTGAAGTAAGTTCGGGTAATACTGAATGACCTCTGGCAAAAAAACCACCAATATTGTAATTTTTGTGCGAATAAAAAAAAAGAGAATGTCTAAGATGACTTGCATGAAGTGCAAAAATACTTTTTTTGGCGAGCATAAGAAGGATGTGTGAAGGATCTAGAAATACTAGAAGCACAACATCGGGAAATGTTTTAGTGCCTAAAATGAAGACAAAATTTGGCCAACACTTTTTCATGTTCTGTGCTCCAAGAATGTACAATATATTGCCATTAGACATTAAAGGGTTAAAAGTGAAACATTAATTTAAACAGAAGTAAACAAAGTGGTTACTAAATGAAGGTAGACTTAAAAACGAAAGCATTGTGTCAAATGTGACAGCCTAGATTCTATTGTAAATCGTTTTTGTGTGTATTATAATTCAAATACCTTCCCTAAATATGATTTGATTTTTTTTCTATGTGATGTGAATTATATGTATGTAATATGTTTTGATTTTATCTCTATCTGAAGTGAATTTGTTAAGTGCACTTTATAATTATTACACACTTATTATACACTAATTATTAACTAAATTTCAAAAACAGTACAGGTAGTTGCTTTAGAACAGACTAGTCTATTTAAGCAACTACCTTTACTATGTAAAAAATAATTTACAATAAATAAAATAAGTAAACAAATAAAAAATTTATTACACTTAGGTAAAGTTTACGTAGCACTTTAGGATATATTTATAGAAACTAACAGGAGCATAATCTTACGACCGGCGTAGTTGCTGCCCAACTGAAGTCTGGTTAGGAAATAAAATGTTTAAACAGACTATTCAATTTAATTAATTCAATTTCTTGAGTATGAGGTATAATTTTCAAATATTTTTATATTTGTGAAATTTAATTGAAAAAATCAATGTTTTAATGGTTTTTTGGATACTGCAATACAGGAGATGTAACAATAAGTTTTATCTTTTTGAAAACATTTTATTTAACAACCTACCCAAAAATAATAATGTTTCTGACGGGAACCCGCAAAAATAGGGGGTGAATCCACCGCCCTACGGTCAGGTCAACCTGATGGCACCGATATCGCAGATTCTCAGACGAAAGCGAGATCGTAAAAAATTTCGCTGACAATCTTAGAGCGGTCCAAAGGTTGAAGCAGGAGTTGAGTAGAGAAGAAGAGAAAGTCACAAGTAGATCTGGAGGTGAATGCAGGAGCAGAACTGGTTTCTGAATTCCTGCGCCACGTAATTTATTCAGAAAAATTACCAGGGCCCGCATGCCGAGGCGCATTTTTAATAACCAGTCAGAGGTCGGCATTTCGGGAACCGACGACACCGACCTCTGTCTGACGGCGAGTTCATTACTCATAATTCGAGTCGCAGCTCTATGAGCAGTGGTCCCGTATTCAAAATAAACATGTAACAAAACATTTTTCTATAGTTATTTCATACTATTTTTACATATCTTTATTTTATCTTTATTTTATTTCATTAACAAATGTCCCTCAGGATTACCCTTGAGGAGATATTCGGTAAAAAGGGGGCCAGACTCGCCAAGCTGGGTGCAATAATTTCGTATATTTGTTCTCTCCTGCGAGCCTGGCTACACAAATTCATAATATTTTCTACATAAAATCATGTAAAGCCACATACACGTAATTAGACGAAAAAATAAACTTTAAAAAACATACATCCAAAAAATTACAATAAATAACTTTTTATTATTTTCAATAATAAATGTGTCGAGCGCGCTAGGCATACTCAAAGGGTTTTATTTATTCTTGCCCATCTGCGCGCTCACAATTCATGTGATTAAAAATATAATTAACAATTCTATGTACATATCAAAATATAAAAATTCACTTTTTTTTCTACGACACAAAAATGTTTATCAGGGCCAACATGTGGAGATTGGCAAAAAAGGCCCGATTAAGGGCCGCCGGTTTTTCTTGTCCGACACAAATAACATATATGTATTTAAGGCCCGGTTGTTTCAAGTTCGATCAAAGTAAGCGTTCTTTTAAAGCATAGATTTTTACGTTCTCCACCAATCAGACGATCCGTTTTCGTAAAAATCTATGCTTTGATCGACCGCTTACTTTGATCCAACTTGAAACAACCGGCCCTAAGGGGGTATTCTAGTCTAGAGACACGAATTTCGGGCATTTTTTAGAGCTTTGTAAAAAAAAACAAAGAATATTTTTGGTATACATTTTTTTAATATTCGTTTATTTATATTTTAAGAATACATCAAAAATAAAATAAAATAAAAAATTCAAAACTCGAAAACTTATCGGCTGGTTAAGTGGGGGGTCCAAAAAAAGTGGGGGGTCCTGGCGTGCATGATTCCGACCCTTGTGGTCCTCTGAAACAAAAAAATCTAACGGATTTTTAATTAGTATAGATGTCGCTATCGTCCCTACCTCGGAGAAATAAAAATAAAAAAAAATTAAAAAATGTCGGCCGTTTGAAAAAAAAATCTTTTTACACGTTTTTTTAACAGTTTATTTTCTTTTTAAATAGTAAAAATAAAAATTTCGACATTAATCTGCTAGGGGCTATATAGAGGGATGTATGAAGAAGGTTCACACAAAAATTAAAATAAATCGGTTCAGTAGAACTTGAGATATCATGCACGCCAGCTTGAAAAATGTAGTTTCTAGAAAAACGGATTTAAAATTTTTAGTAAAATTTCAGTACGGTATACTTACATATTTTTAATTGGCGATTCCTACTCCATACAATGGAACTTCTTCCACTTCAAAATGGTCATATTAGTTAAATATACATTATTTAGGTATAGAGTATAAAAAATGTTTTATGGGGTAATCCATCCGCAGGTAGTCGGGCAACATTTATCCTCTATTTTTTTTCTTGCCGCGTCACCGAAATCGCTATATCTCGGTAAATAATTGGAATTTTGAAAAATTCTTTTGAAGAAATAATTTTGAATGTCTAAACTTACGAAATAAACAAAAAAAATTTTTTTTGATTTTTTTAAATTTCTAGACTAGAAACCCCCTTAAGAATGAATGGACTGAATCTTTCGTAATAAAATTGATTTTTAAGCATATTTAGCTGTAATTTTAGCAAAAAAATTCGAAAACTTTACAGTACATTGACTTTCTAGACTGCAAAAATGTATATGGGGCCTTGAGGAAATGTGATATTTTTCAGAAACGGGGGCAACTTCCTATTTAAGCTGTTTGCCTGGCTTTACACCGGCTCGCACAGCATGTTCTCAGAATGTATCCATTCCCTCGCCGACACCATCAACCAGTTGATACTAGCTTATGGCATTCACAAATCTGGTCAGGTTAGTATCCAGAGTTATTATTTAACTGTAAAATGTACAATAACATCAGAGAATGCAACTTACCTAAGTTAATTCAAGATTATTCTTTTAAGAATTTTGAAAATATAGTGGAAAATTTGAATGTGAATCTAGAATCCATTTGCTTGATTATAACTGGAAATAAGAAATTTATGCCAAATTTTTTCCTAAAAATCTCACAACAGTGAGAGGAGCAAAGAATTATTGCAGCTAATCTATGAAAATCTACTGATCTGGAATCAAAATTTCAAAGTAACGCAATCTTTCCTGAGGCAAGTTATCAAATATGGATCTGAATGCTAGGTGGATGTGTATATATGTTATTTTAATTTTATTTATTTATTTTATTTTTTAATATCTATTTATTTTCTTGACATTTTTTAAATATGTATGTATCACTAGACCCACAAAACGTCTTAAAAGACGTTTGTCTGCTGGTTCATTTTCACAATTATGTTAAGGGGTTACGTGTATTCAGAGGCGTGAAAAATAGACATTTTCAAGATTTTTTTCTGAACAGTTGTGTTATGTTTTTATTCAATACATAATACCAAAGTTTAACACTATATTTCAAGTAACTAAACCGAAAATTTTAAATAGAATTATTATTACTGGACCACGATAGCAGCTCGATTCCTGACCCCTGTCTTGCAAATGGTGCCTTACGGTGTCCATCAGTACTTCTTAGTGGTTTATCTAAATTCAATAAAACAAAAAAAATTAGTAGTTCAATAGTTTATCTTGCTCGAATCGCTTGATCAAAACTTTTTTTTCAAATTTAGAAAAATGGAGGTCTTTAAAAGCTGAATAATGAATTTTGAGGGAAAAAATCATTCATTTGTTATTTATAAAAAAAAGCTAACGTCAAAAAAAAAATCATTTGATTTAGCACACGTTTCTAATGCCTAGAATGTGATGTATAAATCTCATTTAAATCTGTCAAGTAGTTTTTAAGGGGGTCCTCTCAGTCGACGGCCTGTTTTTTAAGCATTTATGGGGATTTTTTTTTGACGACCAGTAAAAAGATAGGACTTTGAGTTTTATTTATAATTTATATATATTTAAAGAGTATGTGTATAAATTTTCAATAAAAAATATCGAGTGAAACATGAGTTATATTACTCCAAACACCCCCGCTTGTCACTCACTCAATTTAAAAAAATGATTAATATTTAATTACATTTTTATTTTACTTACAGAGAGCGGATCCAAACCACCCCTACGGTTATACCAACATGAGATATGTAGCCTCACTCATATCAGGTGTGGGAATATTCTGTGTAGGAACAGGACTTTCATACTACCATGGAGTCATGGGTCTCATACATCCACAGCAAATTGAATCATTTTACTGGGTAAATACAGGATGCTTTGTTATTGTTCCATTCTTACAAAAAACATTATTTTACTTCTTACGTTATTATTTTCGTCTCTAAGAATATGTGTGCAAAATTTGAGTCCTATTTTTAGAATGGTACAGATATGTAAGGAAAATATAAAGGGTCCGCCATCTAAAGTTTTTTTTTTCAACTAGTGCTTATTTCGTGAATGGTAACACTTAGCTCATGTCTGATTTGACAGATAATTAGTTTTATCCTTCCGCTGAACGAATATGGTTGTGTATACGCTTGAACAACGCTGGGAAATATTGCGACATTACTTTGAAAATCATGGTAATGTTGCAGAATGTGTGCGAAAATTGCGTACGGTTTTTGGAAGAAGAGAAGCACCGTCAGCTCCGTATGTTCGTTATCTTGTGAAAAAAGTGAAAGAAACTGGCATCCTCATCGATAAACCAAAGCGTGAAAAGCCAAAAACAGTGCGTACACCCGAGAATATTGATGCTGTGGCAGAAAGTGTGCGTGAAGCGCCATCAACATCAATTCACCGTCGTTCTCAACAATTGAACATTTCGGAGACATCATTGAGACGAATTTTGCATAAAGACCTTGGTATGACGCCATACAAAGTCCAATTGGTTCAGGAGTTGAAGCTAACTGACCATACAATGCGTTTTCGCTTCGCTGAGTGGGCCTGCGATCGACTTACAGAAGATAACGATTTTGCCAAAAAAATCATCTTTTCGGATGAAGCTCATTTTGATCTTGGCGGGTATGTAAACAAGCAAAATTGTCGCATTTGGGGCACAGAAAACCCGCACGCATACATTGAAAAGCCGGTACACCCAAAACGAGTTACTGTTTGGTGCGGATTTTGGTCCAGAGGCAAAATTGGGCCATTTTTCTTTGAAAATGAGCAAGGAGTGGCCGTTACAGTCAATGGCGATCGTTATCGGGCCATGTTGAACGAATTTTTGTTCACAAAAATTGAAGAGGAGGATATTGGCAACATTTGGTTTCAACAGGACGGCGCTACGTGCCACACAGCCGAAGCTACACTCGATGTTTTGCGCCCTGTTTTTTAAGATCGCATTATCAGCCGCAGAGCTGATGTCGTTTGGCCACCTCGGAGCTGCGATTTGACACCGTTGGACTATTATTTGTGGGGTGCCCTCAAAGATAAATGTTACGCCGACAAGCCAGAGACAATTAACGCTTTAAAGGACAATATTCGTGAAGTCATTGGTGAAATACAGCTGCACACAATCGATAATGTGCTTAAAAATTGGACCGATCGTGTAGGCTACTGCATGGCCAGCCGAGGCAGCCATTTGAATGAAATTATTTTCCATTATTAACCGGAAGGATTGTACTTTCAAATAAAAAAAGAAATTTGAGAAAATATTCAGTAGTTTTTTTTTTTATAGCATTTTCAAAAAAAAAAAGTTATTTGGCGGACCCTTTATTAGGGGGAATAAATGTGGAGGGGTGGAAATATCACCTATGTTACCCACCAGGCCTCTAAGAATATGTGTGCAAAATTTGAGTCAGATCGGTCAAACGGTGTAGGTTTATACAGAAAATATATCAGGGGGGGGTGAAGGGGGAGCAGGGAATATGTTGCCTATGTTATATACCGGGTCCTAAGGAATAAGTGTGCGAAATTTGGGTTAGATTGGACAAACGGTGTAGATTTGTATAGGGAAATTTGTATAGAACGGACAGATAGACAATTGTTTAATATTTACAGATGTAAACACGCTCGTACTCCTTTCAAAATTTCAGCTTAATCGGCCAACTGCTTTTCAAGTTTAGTGATCACAAACATACGCAGACATTTGTTTTCAAAATTTTTATATACATATATAGATATGTCATGTCATTTATTATTTGTTAAATAATGAGTTTCTTTTGAACTATGGATCAGATATAAGAGCTGCGGAGGTGGAAGCTGCAAAAGGCTTATGAAAGAGTTGTAAGTGGAAGGTTATGGGTGGTACACTTTCGTTACAGGGTGAACGGTTGTAAACTTATACATGCCATTGCATCCTTATACGATTGAAGTACTGAATCAATGAATCATTCACACCATGGTTTGATATTACAAAAGGTGTTAAACAGGTTTCCTAATGTTTCCATGGCTATTCAATTTGTACATGTGAGGGGTACAAAAGAAAAGGAAGCAATGTCCCATTGAGGTGTTCCTGAGTTAAATACAAAAAAGCTGTCACTACTCAACGAAACGTCTGTGGAATCTATAAAATTAAAATTACATCTTATTGAAAATAAGTTTTTAAGAACAATTACCACATCAGTTTTCCTTTAATTAACGTGTATAAATAAATATTTAACTTCTAAATATGGATTTTGTTGGGTGTTTAGGCGTTTATACACACAACACATTACGCAGACACACATTTCTTTATTGATTTGAGATGTTTGACCAAGTTGCAATCTATGGCGCCCCCTTGCGACGGTGTGCAAAACTACAGCTGTCAAATCGGAGCAGCAGATTCGTTTTCAAAATTTGCAAACTTATTCTAAAGGACTCGGGGGGGTAACATAGGTGAAATTTCCGCCTTATTCTTTTACTTCTTACCCTTCCCTGATATATTTTTGATGCAAATCTGTACCGTTTGACCGATTGGACTCAAAATTTGTAAACTTCGTCATTAAGACTCGGCGGGTAACATAGACGACATTTCCTCCCTATTCTTTTATCTCTTCCCCTTCCCCTGATATATTTTCGGTGCAAATATGTACCGTTCGATCGATCGGACTCAAAATGGCAACTTTTTTTTAGGACCCGGTGGGTAACATAGGCGACATTTCCCCCCTATTCTTTTATCTCTTCCCCCCCCTGATATATTTTCGATGCAAATATGTACCGTTCGATCGATCGGACTCAAAATTTGGCAACTTTTTCTTTAGGACCCGGCGGGAAACATAGGCAACATTTCCCCCCTATTCTTTTACTCCTTCCCCTCCCCCTGATATATTTTCGAAGTTTTCCGATTACCGTTTACCGTACGTGTACCGTTTGACCGATCGGACTCAATATTTGGAAACTTTTTTTAGGACCCGGTGGATAACATAGGCGACATTTCCCTCCTTTTCTTTTTCCCCTTCTCCTCCCACTGATATATTTTCAATGCAAATATGTACCATTTGAATCAAACCTTTGTTTCCCCCCACACATTTATTTTCAACTTGATCCTTAACCTGTGCAACGCCGGGTATGAACAGTTAGTAACCCTATAAGGATGAAAAATAATTAATACTTTTTATGTAAAAGTTTTATTGAATTTAGTATAATGTTCAAGTAGTATGTTACAAAAATATTAATATTAAAAATAATCATAAAAAATAAGAATTCATTACCAGAGTGAACATAACATAAAAACATATAAATTCAGTAACATTATCTGTATAAATAAATATGTAAATGTTCGTTGGTACAAAATCGCTAATCTCTGAAAGTTCTTCACCGATTGCTTTGAAATTTCAGCACAAGGTTGCTTTCGAATACGAGGATGTTTTTGTATACCTACCTACTTTTTTTTACTTACCTTCTTATTTATTTATATAAATAAAAATGTAAATTTTTGATTGTCCAAAATCATAAATCTTCTAAAGTTCTTCAACTATTGCTTTGAAATTTTGACACAACTTTCCATTCGAATTCGCACAAATTATTTGAAAAAAAAAGGCGCCAGTACCTACCCTTTCAATAGTAATAAATCTATACCTTAAAACTCAATGTATGTCTGTTCTCTATAAAAATCTACACCGTTTGTCCGATTCAATTCAAATTTTTCATACTTATTCTTTAGGTCCCAGCGGGTAACATAGGTAACATTTCCCTCCTCTCCCTTAACCCTTTCACCTCCCCCTAATATATTTTTAACGCAAATCTGTACCGTTCGACCGATCAGACTCAAAATTTGCAAACTTATTCTTTAGGACCCGGCAGGTAACATTGGCAATATTTCTTCCTCCCCCTTTACTCCTTCCCCTCTCAATGATGTATTTTCAATGCATATTTGTACTGTTCGACCCCACTCCCTTACCTGATATATTTTCTGTACAAACATACACCTATTGCCGATCTGACCCAAATTTTGCATTTTTATTCTTGATGTCCTAGCAGAATACATAAGCCCCAATTCCCTACTGGATATTCCATCTATCCCAGCCTAGATTAAATGGAAACATCGTTTTTATTAGAGATTTTGCAAAACAATTCACCTTTGTGTCCCCCCACAAACTTATTTTCGACTAAATCCTTAACCCGAGCAACGCCGGGTACGAACAGCTAGTATTACATAAAACTTATCTCATAGATTGAATGAGTTTTTTTATATGAATTTAAATAATAAGTGATGTACAATTTTTTAGAATTTTTATAAGATTTGTGTATCTTTTATTGAATTAAGTATAATGTTCAAGGGTATGTTACAATAATATCAAATAAAAAATAATATTTTAAATGAATTGCATTAATACGAACAAAATATCTGAAAAACAATTCTTATAGATTGAATAATTGCACTGCCACGCTTTTGAATATGCGCATAAGCATTTCACTCACATATAATGGTCTAGCGCACAGATTTATCATGTGATCCAGTATCTTAAAATATGCTACGAGAGTGTGCACTGTGCGTGATCGGGAAACACGTGCAATGACACTGCGTGAATATATGGCCTCAGTATTATGATTATGAAAAAATATTGTTTTTCTGGTTGTTTTATCGTGTACAAGTATCTTGTATTTAATTTGTTTATTTGTAAAAGTGTACAATTCGTTTTTGTCGTGTTTATTTTAAAAGTGTGTTGAAATAAAAGTTCCGTACTTTTTTACAGTCTGAACCAAATGTTTTTTTTTTTGTTATATATTTTACGTGTTTTTATAAGTTTTCAGACTACTGTTGTAGAATGTTTTAAATTTTTAACTTTTTTTATTTTGTTTAAAATTTATGTAATAATTTTAAAATCATTTAATCAAAAACACGGATTATCACTATCTATCGCAGTTTATGATGAAGTAGTGAATATTTTTTTATTTTATTTTTAGTTATATCTATGATTTCACAATTAGTTTTAATCATAACATTTTGCCTAGGTTTTGACCTCGATCTTTCGGGCAACTGGCAAATGTCAAATTACAAAGCGGGAATTATTTTTTTATTTGCTACATTTATTCTTATCTGTCTTTTTAGTGTTAAACATACCTACCATTTTTTCTGCTATTAAAGCTTAAGCTGAAAATTCAGTTATGATATTTTGAATTCAAGTTAAAAATACAATACGATTAGCACGTAAGTGCCATGATGGCGCCATGATGCAAAAATGGTGACGTATATAAGTATGTTGCCATTTTTGCGACATTTCTTTTCCAATTTTTCAACCTCATAGTAGGCTTATGCATGTTTTTCAATGTTAAGGGTACAGGATGACAATCCATGTTTAATGATTATATCAAAGATTTGTTTCCAACTCACTTTTAACAACTTCAAACCTTAAATGTGTTTCAGTCTAAACTCGACATCAACTCTCACTTTAGTATGAAGCGGACAAAACATTTTTTGGATTTTCTGTCTTTGGATAATTGTGTGAATGAACTTTATATGTGAAAGTTGTGTATCAGGACAGTAGAGTGTGGCGCTAAATCCTCTGCCTGCCTCTGTGGGAAATGGCGTGATGTGTAAGATGGAAGCTTTGTTTAATAACTTTAGTTTGATCAAGTTGAATACATCTTGGGTAAATGAAAGGATAATTGTAGAAAACGAATGTGTTTTGATGACAAAGAGGAAGGTGGTTTCTATAAAACTACAGGAACAGGAGGAAAACTCATTGTTTGCCATGCCGGATCTGTATAAACCGGGTTTGTTCCGGAGACAAAATTAGTATTTAACTCTAAATAAGGAACTCCTATAATGCTGAGTACCATTCCAAAATGAATACAAGTACAGTAGACTCCTGATTATCCAGGAGAGGTGGTGAAAAAATCCTGGATAATCTAATTCCCAAATCCAAAAGCATTAAAAAATTGCCCAATAATACAGAAAAGTTGCAAAAATCATGCACTTTTTTTTCCACAAATTTTTAGGATGACAATGTTTTTTGCAAATTTTAAAACAACACAATAAAAAAATTGTGGTTTTATGTGATTTTTTTCGAAATTGTCTAGTCAGATCTTGAATTTATAATACATACATAATTATGGATTATGGATTATAACCTGGAATATGCGGAAAGGCTGAGAGTATTGAAACTGCCACTCTTCAGGACGAGCAAGAGGTGATCTCATCGAGACATTCAAGTTTCTATCGGGCTACTACATATTCCTAATATGACAGATATGTTTGCATTAAACACTAATGTGGGTCTTCGAGGACATCACTTGAAGTTGAACAAGTCTCGGTTCTCGTGTGACCCAAGAAAGCATGCATTAAGCAATAAAGTGGTCAATATGTGGAACAGTTTGCCTGAGGGCGTTGTGTCTGCAGCCAGTGTCAACCAATTTAAGAATAGGCTGGATATTCAAATGAAAGACAGTGATATGGGCCTATCAGTTTAAGCTGCCTGCCCATTATCAATAATAATAATAAAATTAGGTTCTGCGCTATTATTGTTTTTCAAATGTTTTGCTTTATTCATTTAGTTTTACAATTAAACTATTTCAATACATTTTATTACTAGATTTTACATTAGATTTATTGAATTGAAAGGAATCAAAGATAGATTTACTTACATTGCTTACTACAAAATAAAAACTTGTGATCAACTATATTGACAGATAATGTTTCAACAACAAATATATTTTTAGTAGAGGTTTGATTTTTAATCATATGAATATTTATTTACAGGCGTATTTCATTCTCGGTGGTGCTATAGTTTCAGAAGGTGCTACATTGTTAGTTGCTATTAACGCTATTAAAAAAGGTGCTAAGGAAGCTGACTTGTCCTTCAGAGAATATGGTAAATATCATTTTTATTTAGCGCCACACGTCAACTGGACTTTGTAAATATAAATTTTTTAAACACAACTAGCGACAATTCTGATAACCCATTGGCTTCTAGCTTCCCTCTTTGGATATTGGAATGGATAAGAGCTTTCCTTTGGCTATGCCAGGGATGATTGTATTACCATTTTATAATTAACATGCATTTGGATAAATGTTGTGGTTGATAATCGTGTTATTACAGTAAAACATTTTCGATTCTCAATAATTCAAAAAATTCATTATTTTTATAACACATATGATTTATAGTTAATTAACGTAAGTAATTTGAAAACCCTGGTAATTCGTTGTTCGAGATAATTTTTAGACCCTTGCGCCATAAATTAATATTTTATAATAATAACACTTATTTAGAAAGTTATATAAAATGAACAATGTGCAATTTTTTGTTGGTGTCGGTGCGCCTAAAGCCCACTGGTCTGTAAATATCCTATTTATATATCCCGATGCCGCAGCTCACCAGCAATTGTCAGACAGATCATTATCAATAGTAGTAGTTGTTCTGCATTAGTAATTTTCAAATAAAATGTCAAAATGTCGCTCGTTGAGGGAGCAATTTGTAATAATTTTTTTGCTCATTATGCGAATTACTTGTTATGAGAGGTGCTCGTTATGGGAGGTTCCACTGTATAATAAAAAATATATAATAGCATTAATCAATAGAAAAATATATTCCGGTACCGGGATTTTAACCCGAGCCCCCTGAGTAAGAGCCAGGTACCATATCCACTATACCATATCGGAGGTGCCACCGACCTCAGTAAAAATCCTTATAAAGGCAGTGTACATAATGAAAATATATTTTAGTATGTGTACTATATTTTTGACGAATAATGCAGGTTCAGCAGTAGCGGCATTGTTATTAATGCCATCTTCGGACATTTAATTTGTTTTTTAACCGTGAATTCAAACGTAATTACGGACGTTACACAAAGTTACGGGGACAGACGGATGGACAGATAGACAATGAAATTATTATAATTGGGATATTTTTTATATATAATTGGCATTTCAGTGCTGCGAGGATCAGATCCATCTGTGAATGTGGTACTTCTGGAAGATATGGCGGCTGTAGGCGGTGTAGCAGTGGCTGGAAGCTTCATGGGCCTGTCATCACTCACTGGTAACTCGCAGTGGGATGCCTGTGGCAGCTTGTTCGTCGGTACCATCCTCGGATGTGTGGCTTCGTTCATCATACTGACCAACGTGGGTGCACTGGTGGGCAGGTAAAAATGGTTTTAATTTTGCTCATGCGTACTGTTACATAAGTATATATATTTTATTTTATTGGTGTTTGCTGATTTGCCTGCGGGTTTGATTGGCTTGCAGCTCGAAGTAGTTAAATATTTCTAGAATGCTGGAGTTACTACTAGTTACATGAATTCCTTCTGAATTAAACGTAATATTGGTACACACCTATCGCACCCCAAATGCAAAACTGTCACCTTTCCAAAATTGAGCCATTTTGGGAAAAGGCAAAACTGTGGAAGAATCGGTGCTGGAACCTTTAATCTATCTAATCTACATAAATGCTTTTGAGAAGACTATTAAGAAAAATAAACTCTATATGTTTGTGACGATACAGAATTGTGGCAGCAGGTAAAAACATAAACCACATAGAGCAGGATCTGAAAAAATCTTTATCATTAAAAATATTGTTCCTTTTGAAACCATTATAATTTCATACATAACTATAATAAAACTGCTAATTTGATATGGTATTCTATTATGGGGAAATACATTTAAAACATATATGAAACAAATCGAAAATCTACAAAAGCGTGTATGTAATAAAATGTGTCTTACCTAAAAATGAAATAAAATTCATCAAAAAAGAAGGGAAAGATATATTTTCGGAAACAAAATTAATGAATATTTACAAATTGTATAAATACAGGTTAATAATAAGTGCCTACTATCGTAACGACCATAAAGCAAAATATCTTCAATGAACACGTACGATACAAAACAAATATATTGTACCAAGATGTAAATCTTACTACGGAGAAAGAACATTATGGATAAAAATACCATCGATGTACAATGGTATGCCCTCCGACTTGAATGGGTTAAATTAATTTGCGATGGTGAAGGTGGCGTGCAGGAAATTTATTATGAAACGTAGTGAACTGCCTGCACTCTAATTGCTTCCTCTATTGTTATCATCATCATCATCAATGGCTTAACTGTCCATTGTGGGCCTTGGCCCCCTCCAACATTCCTCTCCATCCTCCTCTATCCTCGAATCCCTGATGCTTATAGTTTTCACGTCTTACTTCACTCCATCCATCGGAGTTTGGGTCTACCTACGCTGCGTCTACCTTGAGGCTTTATCTGGAGAATCTTTTTTGGCATTCTCTCTTCACTCATTCTTTCTACGTGCTCTGCTCATCGCAGACTCTCTATTTTGATAAATTGTATTATGTTGCTCATTGTAAATAATGTAGACCTCATCGTTGTATCGTATTCTCCAGAACCATGAAAGAAGATCTTATCTATCAATGTATAAGTTTTAATACAGTGTTGTTGAAATAAATTTGTTTTTAAAAAATTTCTTCATTTCAAAAAATATATGTATATATTTTTTAATGTAGGTATATATATTATTTTAATATCAGTATTTATATCTTATTTCTTTATATATCTTACCTATTATATACCTGCATGTGATAAATTCTGTTTTTACTCCCTTTTTATTAACTCGTGGCGTCTGCTTGATGCAAAAACTTTGGATCGATTTTTAACCCTTTTCCCGTGATCCAATCGAGTGAAACTTTGCAAGCCGACTCGTGGCGACGATTGATCGTGAGAAGATCTATCAAATTTTCGTTAAAAAAAATTAATAATTTTCAAATTTTTAATGTTTTTTTCATACATAAACTTTGCAAGTTGTATGAAGAGACTGCGACACATCTGGTAGACACTTAACTTGATTATAGTATAATTTTGGATTTTTGGAAATTTTTTATTACTCCCTTTCGTAGTGTCGCCTGACCGAAGCCCAACGCGTAGGTTAAGCGCCAAACCAGTTTCCACTAGTAAATGAGAAAGGGAGTATAATAAAAACTTGGTTTTTATGGCTTAGTTTTTTTATATCCATATCCTCTTATATTTTTATATATCATTTGTATCATAATTTAATACATATGTGTATACTTATTTGGAATGTGTGGGAGTGCACTAACCTCGCCACATACTGGAATAAAGTTTTATTATTATTATTTTATGTAAACTAATATATTCCAAATTAAAATGGAAAGAATATCAGTTATGTACATACTTTTTGGTTTGTTTGCAGATCTATACCGCAAGAACAGTTAGATAAAATAAATTTAGATCTGGAATCGGATGTGATGATTCGAGCAATCCACGATGTCAAAGGAATAGATATGGGTAGCAATTTGGTTAGGTACAAGGTAACTATAATATATACCTAATCAATGTATTAGCTAAAATTGTACATGACTAAAAAATGACTTGTATTTTTTATTTCTTGTTATTTCTACAGTTCTTACAATTTACACTAGAGGCTCACTAATGTTTAAAAAAGTTGAATTATTTGGTCAGAATATGGATATTTTATAAATTATTCTTTTAAAATAAATGACGCAACATCCACATTGTTGATTGATTGCATTTTGAATGAAGATATGTCGAGAAATTCAATCTTGGTATAAAATTGTTAAACTTAATTCTGGCTAGTTTGATCACAATTCTTTTTGGACAATTCTTTGTCAACCACTTTTTGAACAATCCTGCAAGGAGGGCTAAATGGTGTCAGTAATTTACAAACCCAAATAAAACGTTTTAAAATCTAGCCTGTTCAAACATGTGCCAGTTTACTTCTGAGAGTATAATTTCTTTGACTTTTAAGTTTATTGTTTCAACCATATTGGATTTTAAAAGTGTATATTTATAATGATATCACAATAAAATTTTAGTAACATGTTTTTTTTTTATGTCAGGCTGAACTGGATTTTGATGGCAGAGAATTGACAAGGGTTTATTTGGATAAACAAGATCTCAATACAATGCTTGATGTGAGTAATTTAAATTTTATTCACTAATTGTCTGCCTATTTTATTTTATTCAATCTTTTTGAAGTATGCATTAGTAAAAACATATACATATATTAGCAACATTTTTGATTTATTTTTTATTTGTTGTAATACATATTTTGTTTTTAAATTTCAGGAAGTTAAAAAGCTTCAAACAATAAATGAGCTTGAAGGATTTATGCTGAAGCATGGAGAAAATATTGTTGACATGATGGGTGGTGAAATTGATCGGATTGAACTAAAATTAAGGGTAATATGTCCTCCATATTTTTTTTTCCATATATGTATGACATTAGAGAACTACTTTTAATAGATTATTTTGGCCTCTGCCGGTACTTATTGAGATTAAAAAACTCTTTTGGCAGTGGACCAACAAAGGAAATAATTTTTTTTTTTTTTTTTCAGAAACGATTCCCGTTTGTGAGGCACTGTGATCTGGAAATTTTGTAAATACATAATACACTTTTTAGCTTTAAATATTTATGAATAGCTACGTGTTATTACTTGTATAATGTATGAGGGTTTACTTTACTTTCAATGTTTGCCTCTGTTTTGTATTTGTGATAATTATGATGTTCTCAAAGTAAGTGTATTTATTCATTTATTTTTTATTTTTATAAAATTATATCCATTATTCCTTAGATTCAAAGTTAAAACTGTTTGTTTATAATAGATTAGATTGATAATAGTTAATATCACATGTTTTTTTGTTAATTTTGTATACATAACTATGAAAATAATTGTTAAATACAGGTGACCCCCTTAACAACATGAATGAGAGGTGCGTTCCCGGATAATCCGTGTTAAGAAAAAATCCACACTATGGGGAAATTAATCAGAAGTATTTTAAAGTTTGTAATTAATTTAAAAATAATAAAAAAAACATTGTTCATACTAGTAAATATTAAAAAAAATGAACCACTATGCTTTTCAAGAGTGATACAATTAAATGCGCTGACTATAAGTTTATTCTTACATGAGAGACTCCCCTACCTTATATCGTGGGGGATTACCTACTTCGTAATATGCAGTCAGTAGTACTAATTTGGTTAATATTCGGGAAAGCCCCCAATATTATATGTAAGTACGGCACCTACGTAATTTTATAATGCAGCATGAACCCCCGTCAACCCCTCTCAGGGGTTACCTTTATACATATTGTACTAGAAAATTAAAACACTAAAAAATATTACGATGTGCACTTTAAGACCAGCGCCACACCTTGCCGATCTTCCGTCGCCGATCATCTGCGGTGGAACGCTGCTACATTTCTTTCCATATGTAATATATATTTATCAAATACATTGCAGATGATCGGTCGATCCGTTCGCTTTTCCGATTTGACAGTACAGCGATAGAAGATCGGCATAGTGAGGCGCTAGCGTATGATTATATAGTATTGACTACAATTTAGAGTAATATTTATTAAAAGAAATAGCACTGACAAAATTTTATTTTTAACTGCTCCATAGCAAAATCTTTTTTTCAATACTTAAGTGTTATGAATTGTTTTAAATTCTTGTTTTGAAATTATTTTTCTTTCTTAAATTTCGTAAACCTTTTTTTAAATAAATGAAATGATTATTTTCAAATACTGGTGTATGTATATCATAATGTACTTACTGCCGTGCATCTTAATTACTGCATGTTTCACACTTGCAAATCTTTATGACATTCTATGCTGAAATGTAGTTACTAGAGAAATGCTTTTTCTTAATTTTTTCGGGATTTTTATTTATTCATCAAAAAAAGAAAGTTTTATAAATATCATTCTTAAATATAATGTGAAAATTATTAATGAACAATGCATACTTGCAGAGTAGTCTTTGGAGAGTTTATAAATATTTATTTTAATGTTTTAACAATGTTATGGTTAATAATGTAATATAGTATGTATGACCACTGTAAGAAGAATCGCAGTAGTCACATACTACACCTACCTAATTGTTAGTATTTTTCGTGAACCAATAATTTCCCTAATTGTTTAAGACCAGATAAGTTTTATGATGTTTTGTTTTCACAATTACGTTTTAGAAATTGATATTAAATAATGTATATTTAAATTAAAAATGTTTTTAGTAATTATTCTTGTCATATAAATTAAAAAAAAACAAAACAACTCGTGACAATACGTGTTTTGGAATACATAAACATAGACACGCTCTGTTTTCAACACGGTACTTATAGCTAGTACTTATAACAATACATCAGCCGTCATGATGGACCTTGCAATGGGATCCAAACGTTGGCCACAAAGTCATAGAAACACGGCAGAATATCACAGAAAACTCAAATCAAAAGATTCTGAAAGGCTGTGAAAACTTAAGATCATTTAAAAAAAAACAATGTGAACAAGATTTTTGAGTTTACGCACATATTGAATTACACTTTCACTGCCTTTGGATTAAGCTTTAAAATGTCAGTTTTAATTTCATGATAATACTAAAAAATATATAGTTCTGTTTAAACTTTTAAATAATCTCACTAGTCCTTTAATTTTGCATTTTTTTCGCAATTGATTTTTAAGTATTATAAAAAAAAAACATATCGACGGCTCCTACGTATAATATCGTAACCCACAAAGCGACGATTTTGAGTTTGTTGTGTATTTCATATGTTTTTAATTATATATTTAATTCCTAGAACGAAATTTTTTTTTTTTTATCATAATAAAACGTTATTTATTGCAAAATATTTATTTTTCTTTCTTGGAATTAAAGATATAATTAAATATACATGTGTATACACAAAAAACTCAAGATCGTCGATTTGTGGGTTACGATATTATACGTAGGAGCCGTCGATATATACTTGATATATTCAAGTAAAAATTGAGAGTCTTGTAGCCATTTTGAGACAATAAATAATAAATTAGACTTATAGTCGAGTTGCGAAAGCCGTTATCTATCATATTTTTCCATAATTATAAATATTTTAATCTAATGAGTGACCTCAAAATAAATCAAATTTTTTGTGGAGCCGGCGTGAAATTGAAGGTAGTGCAATTCACAGAAATTGATTGAAATTGATTGAAAATTAATTATGTAATTGAAAAAAAATGCCAAAAACAAAATCGCCCATCATTTCAAATTTAAAAATATATTTTAATATGTTTTAAATATATACAGGTACCTCATGTAATAGAATCATAACAAGTGTGAAAAAATCATTTTAAAACAGATTCTACTTGTCATCGACGTGGATTTACGCTTTCGCCGTTGTTTTTTGATTTCGAAACCCTAAAAAATCTGTTATTGACTACACTAGGACCACATTATATATGTACTCAAATACATATGGTATAGTTCTTGTTAATTATTAATTGTGTTTTGTGTTCAAAGTAAAAGAAATTAAAATATGTAACGATAATAAATATTTTTGAGTAAATTTTAGACTCATATGCTCATCACTATTTTAATTTAACTTCATTAATGTTCTTCTTAGCTGAACTAACTGTTCAAAACTCATTTTGTGTTATTTCAATGTTTTTTTTTCACGAGTTCTATGACTTTTGGCTAATTTCGCAATCTCATCACCATTTTTAATTTTTAGCCCCTTGCGTATTAATCAATACGTTTTAGTTCACATATTTCGTAATATTTTGAAATTTGATGAAATTGAGAAAAATATTTTGATTTTTTTGGGTCTCTTGAATTTTGAATCAACGAGGTTCTATTGTGCAAAGTTTAAATAAAAAATCATATTTCTACATTCATCAAGAGCTTTCTACATTCATGAAAAGTTCCTTCGCTTATAAAATGTCATCATCTAACATGCACATTATGTAAGCAGGGAAATGCTAGCTCTGTAGTACTTGCATTTACGTTGCACAATACCTAGTCATGGTATTTTAACCGGTGACACTATTTGAGATTTGTATCTGCTTGCGTCGATGATTGCCTACTGATTTTTTACAATTCGACAGGCCTTTATCGATACTAGAAAACAATTATATCTTACTTCTTCTTTAAAAACAGCAAAATAATTTTGTGGTGACGTTATTAATATAATTAATAGAAATAAACTTTGTTTTCACCACTTTTGTATTGAAAATATCAACATGTTTCAGAGCTCAGAGCCCATGACCCCTTCGTCAGGATAAAATTGTACAAAAAATTTGTATACAATTTTATCCTGACGAAGGGGCCATGGGCTCTGAAACATGTTGATATTTTCAATACAAAAGGGTGAAAACAAAGTTTATTTCTCTATTAATTATAATTATGTATATCTTAGTTATCAATCGTCAATACAATCAGATACAAATCCCAAATAACTGTACCAAAAATAACCAGTTAATATAACAATTTAACCATCATTACACAATACAGTTTAATACATCCTACATAATATATATTGATGAAAAAAAATTAATGATGTTGGAATCATAATAAATATTTTACTTGTTCATTTTAATTCACTTGTTTTATTGTCCATTTTTATTCAATGTACATTACCATATTATTAAATAAAATGTATTGTTTGAAATTATTTTTCATGGTGATATTTATTATAGTTTAACCTGTCCGGTAGTATGACCGTACATGTACGCTCAGACGAAACTAGTCCAGAAGGAGTATGACCGTACGCGTACGGTTGCGCTTAAAAATGAATTATTATTCGATTTCTTCCGAAAAACTGAAGGGTGCTGTCATCTGTGAACCAATTGTCATAACTTTTCAAAGTTCGTAGTGAAGTACCTATAATACCAACCGAGTAATTAACATTTTAAATATTCCGTGACGTCATCAGTCCGCCGTTGTAAGTAATCAACTGGTAATCAACCTTTTCTGGCAAACTGCGGTTCAAACGAAATATATCTTTGGTGTTTTGGTTTTTGTTGATATTTTTTAAGTTTGTTCACCTTCCCGATAGTGATTTTTACTTTAAATTTAGTTTTTGACATTTTTGATATTTTTCACGCAGGATATTATCAAGATCATTGTTAGTGAAACAAATAAATACGCTGCAAAAATTTCATTGGACGTTTCTCTGCAATCCAAAATGAAGAAATGGAAAGACACCATTGAAGCCGAAATCTATGTGTTTTTAGCCACAATTATGCTTATGGGTCTTGTGGGAAAAAACTCACTGAAGAAATACTGGTCAAATAATCCAATAATTGAAACACCATTGTTCAAAGTTTTATTTTCCCAAGATAGATTTTTACTTTTGCTGCGAGCCCTTCATTTTTATGACGACGATATCAGATAAATTATGGAAAATAAGAAATCTTCCGGATCCACTGAAAACTATTTTCAAATGTACTTTTTATCCATTTAAGAATTTGTGTGTAGATGAGAACCTCGTATTGTGGAAGGGAAGACTTTCATTCAAAATTTATACACCCTCAAAACGGCATAGGTTTGGGATCAAGTTATTTGTGCACTGCGATGCACTCACTGGCTATGTTTTAGATATAATTGTGTATACTTGCTCTCAATCAGACATTGAAATGAACCCGATTGATGACATTGGTATATCAGGTTCAGTTGTTACCACTAAGCTAAAGGATTATTTAGGGAAAGGTCACAGACTTTTTGTAGATAACTGGTATACAAGTCCAGCTTTGTTTGATTTTTTACACAAAAATAAAACAAATGCATGTGGTACAGCTGGAGCAAATAGAAAAAACACCGAAATTCGGTAATGAAAAAATGAAAAAAGGCGAAATGAAGTCTTTATATTCTGACAACCTCATGGCGCTAAAATGGCACGATAAAAGAGATGTCATAATGCTCACTAAAATGCATACAAATGCGATGATTGTTAGCAATAAAATTAACCATTGCACGGAAGAAAATAAAATTAAGCCAGAGGTGGTTGTAGACTATTCCAAAAATATGGGCGCTGTTGACAAAGTGGACCGCATATTGGGCTTTGTAGACAGTTCCAGAAAAATCCATAAAATGGTATAAAAAAATTTACTAAAAATTTAAATTTTGCTTTCTTTTTGCATCGTTTGAAAACGCAAAAGGTCTTGAGAAAATTTAGTCACTCAGATGATCGATAAATACCACACACAAAGGCCGGCGTCATCTGGAGGAAGGTGAGTAGTGGATCATCCAACTCGCCTTTCAGGGAAACATTTTCTCCGTCCCGTACCACAAACTGCAGCCTAAGGGAGTCGAACTCAGCGACAATGTCATGTCTGTAGACATACAGCATTTCGGCCTCAAAAAAGAAGGGAAACAAAATATATGTGCACCGACTGCAATCTTGCATTTTGCGTGTATCCATGTTTCGCGGACTACCACACAAAAAAACAATATTAGTTTAATGAAATCTTATGCTTGTGTACATACAATACCTATAATGAGAAGTGTGCGTAATAGACATATATGAATAAAGTGAATTTTGTAATGAAAATAAAAAAGTTTTTGTGCATTTAATCATATTGTGTATTGTGTATTTAGTGTGTAATTGTATTTAATCGTAAGTGTACGAGTGTGAAAAGAAAAATAACATTTTATATTTCTCATTCATCTTGGCGTAATTCAAATTGTGGTCAATTAAATTTTTTTGTGTTCAAAACATCATTTGTTCTGATTGACCGATGGTTGACGATTTATGAAAGATATTTTTTGTTATTTCCTTTTAAATCGCTTATTATTGATTTTTTTGTGTTAGTTTCTAAGTAAAAATGTATTGTTTTTTCACGTTCTATGATTTGGCATATTTTTTATAATATTTTTTAAATATTAAAAAATCTCACTCACGTGGTGCAGCTTTCTTGTCAAAAACTCACTACCGGACAGATTAATTAAGGACAAATTATCAATATTTATGTCTTAAATAAACAGATATTTTATACGAACCTTATATTTCACTGAGAAGCAAATCTCGATGTTTTGTAACGTCGAGACTTGCTTCTAAGTGAAATATACGGTTTTTATATGTATTCTGAGCGGAAAAATGAGATTAAACTCTCGGTCAGAGATGTGCATGCGCACTGCGCGGTGTAATTGACATCTGTCAATAAAATATTTTTTTATTAATGTTTCGACATTTTACATACAAAGTGTCGAAATGTACAATATTATGTAGGGTGACACAGGCTTTTATGTCGATCGACTGATCCTACAGTACATCCATAACAGGAGAAGTAATTTACTTAGACCTCGAACAATACTTTTTTGTCGGAAGAAATTGATTTTTCCGCAACTCTAAATGAATTTTACCGCAAGGCGTTGTCGACAATATTCTTTTTTAAGGTTTCTATTTCACTCGGGTTTTGATAATTTTACATTTATATCGATGAAAGGTGCGTAGGTGATGAATCTGGAATACTTGGACTGCGGATAGGGTCAGCCATTACCAGAGCAATGGCTCCTCAGACCAGATTTTAATCAGTCGAAGAGCACTATAAAAATCAGAAATATATTTGTCATTAGGTATGTCCAAACAAAATACCAAGTTACGACAAACGGTACTAGGTACCAGATTTGGTAATTGCTATATTGTAGGAGACCGGGATTATGCCCTCAAACCTATATATAGCAATTATTAATGCTACAACGGGCCTGAAGGCCCAATTACTTGCGGTCCAGCAAAAACACCTAGATTTTAAAGAAATCAGAAAGATGTATTACCACCTCACCGGGAATCGAACCCTGAATTTTCAGTATGCAGAGCTAGTGACATGGCCACTGGACTACGAACTTCGGTGTTATTTACCGATGTTGTCGCATGGTTTGGTCGTGTGGAACTGATGAGCAAGGAAAGATGGTAAGGAAAATTGTTTGTTGAAGGCAGCAGAAACAACGTGGGCATCCATGGAATAATAGTAATAAAACAATATATTCGATGTATGAAACTCTTTTATTGTATTTTATATACCTACCTGTTAACAGGAAAATGAAATTTTTTAATGGTGTGAGCATTATAGCGTGTGTGGTTAAGAAGGCTAACTCTATTTTGTATTTGGTGAGAAGATCATTCCAACATCTGACGGTACCACTATTCACAACTATTTATAAGACATATGTGAGGCCTCTCCTCGAATATGCCTCTCAGATCTGGAATCCGTATTTTGCTGAAGATATAGTTTTACTGGAAAATTCAAGATTCTATCGGCCTACTACAATATTCCTAATATGACAGATATGTTTGCATTAAACACTAATGTGGGTCTTTGAGGACATCACTTGAAGTTAAACAAGTCTCGGTTCTCGTGTGACCCAAGAAAGCATGCATTAAGCAATAGAGTGGTCAATATGTGGAACAGTTTGCCTGAGGGCGTTGTGTCTGCAGCCAGTGTCAACCAGTTTAAGAATAGGCTGGATATTCAAATGAGAGACAGTGATACGGGCCTATCAGCTTAAGCTGCCTGCCCATTATCAATAATAATAATCATCAGAAAGAGCCCGACAAAAATCTTGTTGGAATTTATAAAAATGTCTTCCGATGAACCTTCCAGCAGTGGAAGTTAATCGCCATCTCCTACGTCTGCTAAAAGAAACAGAAGTGACGAGACTGTCACTCATCAACGGATCAACTGTCACTCGCGAACTACTTTTTGAACAATTTGATAATGACTGATGATGCTCATTTTTCTTTAAATAGGTATATCAGCAAACAAAGAAAAATTTCAGATTTTAGGCAACTGAGAACCTCAGGGAAATACATCAGCATCAATCACATCTCCGAAAATTCGGTGTTATGGCCTTTAGAGTCATCGGCTCGCATTTCTTTAAAAATGAGGATTTCGGCTGACCGAAAATAATCAACGGAGACAACGAATTTTTTACGCACAACGGACGAAGATAATCAGGAAACATAGTTCTAACAGGATAGAAGGAAATATAGTTCTAACAGGATAGACCTACCGCGCGTACTGCCAGTGCAACGATGGATCTTCTGCGAGAAATTTTTAGTGAAAGAATGAACTAAAAAAAGCTGAATTTGTTTGGCCTCCGCGTTCATCTAATTGACGACTCCAGGCGTATTTTTGTGGGGCTACATGAAAGAACGGGTTTATAAACCTTGAACAATTAAAGAACTTAAGGAGAACGTTCGAGCCGAAATCCAACGTTTAGGACCTGAAACCTTGCATGACGTCATGGAAAATGCTATGGAAAAAGCCGTCTTAGAAGCAGGAAAACAGGAGTCATATAAGATGTTTTTTTTCACACATAATACTAAAAAATACATGTTAATTGTATTCCAAAAAAATAAATTAAAAAACATTTGCTTGTAAAAGTTACACTGATTTAACACATTATGCTTTTTCTTTATTAAAATCATAATTCCCTACTTAAAAGATCTGCCTCTTTAAATACGGGATTTTCTCCTACTGAGAGCTATCATGTTTCTTTAAAATAATGGATATTACAATAAACACTCCATTTTTATATTGTTCTTTACTAAATTTAACATTCACAAACAGGTGTGACACATCAAAATGATGGATTGTGTGGTTGGTAGGCATATCTGCTATTAAATGCATTTTTGTTTGCGAGCACTTGTATTATGTCAGGTGTGAAAATGTATGCTTCAACTACTAAAATTTCAAAAATCTAATTTAATTTCTTGTGGATATTGTGCTGGTTGACTAGTAAGTGTACACATTAACTGCAAATGTATTGTATTACGCGCTCGTAAATAATTTAAAAATCAATAATCGCTACAGTATTTGGTTTTTATTGGATAGTTTTTCAGCACACTATATATTAATCGTCCCATGATACATAAAAAAAATGTTTTAATGATTGTGTCACGAAATTTGATAACACAGTAAATTATATTACGGTTCTTGTTTTTTCGTCCGACTTAAGCTGTACTTAAAATACTATTGTTAAACTGACGGTCCCCTGATACCCTAAAAACACAAATTTTAATAATGACTTGTTTCAATATGAAATGAGGTGGGAAAAAAACTTTTTGTTTTAATTTACGAAAATTGTTTAATTAATCAGTAGGTACTTTTAATGCTCTCAACTTTAATTTATTTCCAAAATTTAAATATAATCTAAGAATTCTCACTAGGCTCGTTTAAATACTGGCCTTAGGTACTAACAGTTGATGATTTCGCAACTGAATAAATAAAAATAATCCCTCTCCCAGTCGATACGCTCATGGCTGCTTCTACAGGGTGAACTGCATGCCACTACTCTTCGTGATCCTGGCTCTTATTTAGTACGACGTGTAGCGAGGCTCCAGTCGCGTTTCGGGCTTGTTCTGTCCCGCCATTACCGATGATCGCTAGAATATAGATATTTATGTCCGTGTAATGTTACTTTTTAAATATTTCGGAATACTTACAATCCGTCGCATACAAAATTAATTAAAATAAAATACAGGACGAATGTGCAATTCAGATCACATTAAAATATATATTTGTGAACATCGAATCATGTCGCTATTATTTTTATTATTTTCAAACTCGACCGGAGCCTGAAAATTGGATTATATTGGAATATCACTTATAAGTTTAAACCCCAAACTTATGTTTCAAAAGATAGCGTCTTGTATTAATCCAGTTTTTGTTACTTTTTCATTACGGATCTTAGTTTATTATGGTTTGTCATTTTTCAACAGGAATTTTTCTGTCACCAATTTGGCTAGAAATATAATTATTCATCATTTACTGATGACATTTTAATATGCTATTAGATATGTATTTAAAAATATCGATTTACTTTGTTGATTAGTGCTACGACGGTTTTGATTAAGAGGTTTGTGGTTTGATCCATATATCCAAAATGCACTTGTTTTTCTTACTTTTATTTAAAGCAGCAATAACATACTTGGGACAATCATTTCGCTCAGGGCACAATATTGACTAGGGTTTTAACGACTTAATGCTTCTTGGTACATGTTATAATAAACAAATTTACAAAAGGGCGATGGTTAAATTTGATGTACAAAAACCGTACGTGTTGTCACGGGAGTGGGCAGTGGACTGTGGGAGGTGAATAAAGCACTAAAACAATCGAAAGTTTTACTTATCACACAAAGTCACCGGAGAATTTTTTTATCGGAGCTACGTTCTTTAATTCACACTAATAGTCACTAAAATATTCCACACAGGTTCACACTAATTCACACCAATTTTTCAATTCGCACGTAAATAGTCGGCTCACTAGGAGCGCTGTCAAACAACAACAACTCTTCGCGCGCGCCCGCTCTCCTTTTATACAAATTGTTGATTTCGCAATGCCTCGAATTTCGAGAACGTTCTACTAGTTTCTCCATATATCTTATAGTTTCTCCATATTTCCAGCGATTATGAGAGTAGCCCAGTTGTTTCTAGATTCATACTGTTCGAGAGATTTTGATAATGTGCAGTTTCATTGCTTTAACTTTTGTGACAGTATTATACGCTTGAATAGGTATGAATGAACTTTTCAAATTATTTTTAAATTTTTCTTTCTCGCTGAGACCTTCTTGATTCAGGTTAATTTGTTATTAAAATTTTATTTTTATTTCTTTTGTTATATAAAAATATTTATTTTCAAGTACCTACCTATGTCGGATCTCTAAATATAAACAAATAATGAATGCATCACGATAGAATTAATTTAAACATTTATTAATTTATACGGTACACAACCAAATGAAGTGTGGCAAGCTGTGATTTACTGCGGAACGTAGTCATTGATTAGTCATTAAAGTTGGTGTAAGTTTAATATACGATTTTGAAGTTTTACGATTACTCTCAAAATCAAGTGAAATATACACCACCACCTCCCCTCGCTGGAACACAAAGCTGCCAGTGTGTGTGTTTCAGTCGTTGATGTTCGATTTTCTATACTTAGTTACACGATTGAATTATACTCATTTCCAACCACAAAATGAAGGCTATAAATATCAACAATTTAAAAAAAATATATTATACTACACATTGGTACTCATTTAATATGTATAATATAGTGCACGAAATTCCATATCTGCTTTCTCTATGAAATTATTAGACAGCGCGCAGCTGTTCAAAAATTGTGTTGTCGTAGTATAACCCAGTAAAAATAAAATAAGAATTTGACTAATAATTTAATCCATAAAACAAAGTTTTCATTATAAATTAATTATATGCATGAAAAAGTCCTGTATGCAGAATTTTTCACTTGATGTCATTCGAACTCATTCAAACTTATTCTCTGTATAGAATGGATGCTTCCAGGAAAGACTAATTTTTACCTATACTGCTTTATCATAATGACGTCACCCAAGTGTGATTATACAGGAACCCAGCCTTTTGAGCGCAGTTCTTAGCATCTTGGAGAAAAAATGAATATAGTTTGAAAATAATTCTTTTGAAAATAATAAAGTTTTGGCGTAAAATAAATCTGTTTTTGCTTGTAAAATATCGAAAAAAGTAAAAACGCCAAAAGATTGGATCCAAAAGCCAAAAGAAGATCTACAAGTCGTGTTTTTTAGATGGAGAATAGAGCCAATTTGTGAAAACCGAATAAAAGCTAATTTAATTCTGAAATGCATCACTTCGGAACGTTTATTTTCAGCAGATTCAATTCGGAAAAAAATTCTGTTGACTTTTTTTTTTGTTGCCATTTTATTTTTACGTCTTGCAAAACTATATTTACAGTTTTCCTGACGCGCGCTATCGCGCGCTATGTGTAGGAGGTTGTCGCACCTCGTTAAGATTTTTTAAAATTATTATTATTTAATTATTAAAAATTATTTTAACAAGTCTGCAAAAGTTACTTTAAATAATTAAATATTTTTTAATATTTCTGAAGAATACCGCAGTGCAGCCGGCAGACCCGGCGGTCATCATCATTAAAACTCTGCCCCGCCGGCGACGCCGGCGGCACCTTTTCATCTCCTTAAGCCGGGGTTCCGTCAGCAATAAAAACATCGGATTGTCGGTGCACACCAAAGGTTTCACTTTTATGACTTTGGGACAATTTTAATAAAGATTAAGAGAAAGTGGCCAAAATAAGTGTAACACCCAAATTGCAATGTGTTAGAGAAAGACATCCCTTAGCGAAAAATTACAGTGGTAAGAAAGGGATGCAAAAGCAAAATTGATCCCAAAGAAATCAGTGTTGGAGGGGGAGAGCTTCCGGGCCCTCCCCAGGACGAGTTGTTCATAGATCCTGGGTCATCCCGTAACACGGATGACCTGATTACCTTGGGCGACTCGGGAAGAGTGGGAGCGAGCCACCATAGATTCTGGGTTTTCCCTGTAAAAACGGAAACCTGATTACCTTGGTGGGCTCGAGTAGGATGAGGTGGGAGGGACGCTGCTGGACCCTGGCTACAATCGTAGCTGGTATACCGAGCGCCCTCCCGGAGAGAGTAGGAGGACGAAACGCAGAGGTGGCCGGAGGAGGAGGGTCACTCCGCATCCGATATCTCCAGCCGGAGGTAACGGAAGACTTCCGGGTCAGCACAATAAGGGCTTTAGCCCCGACAACGCTGTCTTTCCGGGAGTCCGAGGTGCAATGGCATCGTGTCCAGGACCCAAGTAGGTGGGGCGCTCCGGAGGCGCACTTTGTGGCCAGGACCCACATAGAAACAGGATGGACCGGAGGAGGGCGCCGTGGATCTGCATTGAAGGCTCCAGTCACGAGCGGTGCTGAGGCTGATATCAGCCTGAGTGTCGAGCTGACTCTGTAGCGCGCTGTGGAGTTATCCCGCCTGGAGGCGGGCGGCAAGTTCCCACGTGGCACCTGGCGGTGCTGCGGCTGATGGCAGCCTGAGTGTCTGGATGACACTGAAGCGCGCTGTGGAGGTATCCCGCCTGGAGGCGGGCGGCAAGTTCCCACGTGGCACCTGGCGGTGCTGAGGCTGATGGCAGCCTGAGTGTCTGGATGTTAAGTTTACTACTACTTAAGTTTAATTAAGTCTAGTATGTATCTCCTTATTTGTTATGTAAATATTTGTGTTGTTAATGTAAATATGCCCTTTTTTTATTCTTGTTTCGTTCTTGTAAATAAACAAATTATTGTCGACAAAACCAGACTTCTTATTTTGTACCTTTTTTTCTGAATATCAGCGACTCATGTGGATGGTTGCGTGTGTGGTGTAGCGGCATGCATACAGCCAAGATTATGCTGCTCGGCTGTGCGGGTGGGTGCGAATCCCACCCGCTGAAGGGTGTCGATCTTTGAGAGATCCGCGTCCCCCCCGCCCGGCGCTTTGTGAGAATGTGCGCGGGCGGGAGACGTCACATTATTATAAAAAAATATTAATATAATTATAAAAAAACAGAAAATTTAGATTTTGGGTGGATATCAAAAAAACTGGAAAGAGTAAAAAAATCGAAAAATAGGCAAAAGATGGCGCCCCACTCTTATTTGAATGTGGCACTCAATTTTTGAATTTCATTCAAACTATGCAAACAGTCGCAGAAACATCGCACTCAGTAAAAAAAACTCAAAAAGGGGTTTTAATTTTTTCATGCCGCGAGAAAGATGTAGATGCAAAATTGCAACATACAACAGAAAGACGGCCGGATAAGCCGAAAATATGAATGATGCACCTTTTTCGAAATTCATATTTATGATTTTTTCTTAAACACCATGTTTTATTGCAAATGAAAAAGTCTAAAAATAAAAATAAAATTTTGTTTCGAGAAGGGCCCAGCGGGAGGGGGTTGGGGGAGGTCCCGGAAAATAAAATAAAAATCAGGTCTCAAGGAGGGTTTCGGGAAAAGTTTTCATTTTCGGATCGGACGAAAACTCGCAAAGGAATTAACGTTGCAAATTGGTTTTTCGGAATAAAATCAAAAAACTGAAATTTGACTCAATTCTGAAGAGGAGAGACGTCCCGCGACGAATGTGTTTCCCAAAGACGTTGGCGGGCTGCGTCCATCTGGGGAACTAGAAATTTTTGGAATCGAGCTCTCGGTCGATGAGTTTTTCCCGCGAAAAACGAAAACAACCACCATAACCGTGCATACTGACAAAGTTGTTAAAATACGTTGTCATCGACGTCCAGTCGACGAGCAAAATTTCAGTTTGATTGAATGACGGGAAGTGTGTTAATTTTCACTTCCAAAACATTTTCTCATACAAGTGGATTCGAATCCGAAACCCTCGGTGATGGGAAACTAGTGTCACGCCTACTGGGCTACGTAAATCCAGCGTGATTGAATTTTTCGCCAATGTTCATGGGATTATAATGATTTAATATTTTACAATTATAAATACATATTTCACAGGCACGATTTATAATTATTTTTTGTTTGGTGTATATATATATATATATATATAGCTTTATCTACAATAGAGTAATCATGCAGTCATTACTATGAAAAATCCGTACTTTAATGTTTACGAAATATAAAACCAAAATTATAAATCAATTAGAAAGACATACAGAAAAATCAAATCAATGAAAAAATATTTTGCTACTACCGGGATGCGAACCCAGATCACCTAGCTTTCCGGGCAGGTTAACTACCAATTGCACCACATCAGCCTGGTACTTTTCCGGGAACATATCGAATGTTTCTGTATGTTTCATTTAACCAAAATAAAATATATATTTTGTAATATTCCTATAACATTTTATTGTTACTCCCTTTCTTTTAACTCGTGGCGTCTGATTGCTTGCTTGTCTGACAAAAAAACATTGGATCGATTTTTAACCCTTTTCCCGTGATCCAATCGAACTGACACTTTGCAAGCAGACTCGTGGCGACGATCAAGAAGATCTGTCAAATTTTCGTTAAAAAATTAATAATTATTGTATAATTTTGGATTTTTCAAATTTTTAATGGTTTTTTCACACAACTCAGTAAGTTGTATGAAAATATTCCAACGCATCTGGTAGATACGACATCCGAAAATGAGAAAGGGAGTATTGTAAGAACTTGGTTTTTATGGGTTATTTTTTTTTATTATTCAGATTTACATATATATGAAAAAATATGTTTTTTGAAAATAAAATTTAAAAAGATTGTTTAAACATTTTTTAAAATTAAAAAAAAAATGGAATATAAAGATTCTGTTAATACTAAAATTCTCGTAGTTCTTGCCAACGAGAAGTTTGCCAACTTGTTTCTAAATTGTAGCTTTGGAAAAGCTTAAAATTATTAATAATTGTCCTAGAGAAAAAAGTAAAAATTTTTCTCATTATTTTTCTTCTGCTTTCCAACAAAAAATAATAAATTTCAACATGTCAACATGTTCAACATATTGAGTCTATGTAAAAAAGAACATTGTTTCACAAACGAACAAATCTCGCCACTATTTAATTATTTACAAACTTTTTCCATCGGTTCAAATTGTTTTTTTTATTCATATTTAATATGATATTATGTTATATTTACTGTTATTAATATTATTAACTAAACATGAATAAACCGTAAATTGTTATTTTAAATAAAATTTCCATCATAAATCAGTGCTATAATTAAATGTGCTAAAAACCCCACGATAATAGCTGGCGTCTTAAATGGCATAAAATTAATTGATTTTTGATGTGTACAAAACAATTATCAAACAATCATTTTAATGAAAATTATTATGTATTATGAGCATTTCAAGGTTCTATTGAAAAATGATGCCTCATGTGAACCCCTAAAAAAAGGTCCGGCCTGTTTGTGCCCGTAAAAGCGTAACTTTGTTGAAAACGTTAAAAACTATGTATAAAAAGTTTATTTATAAAAAAAATGTCCATCATGCGCACAGAAAAAATGGACTAGAAATATTTTAAGAAAAAAAAACGATTTCCAAAATGAAAAAATATTTAAAAATGTTTTTATTTCATTTCATTTGTACAGTACCTAGGTACTTATAATATAAAAAAGTTATTTTTCGTTTATTTATACAAATAAAAAAGAAGTTATGATTATTATTATTATTTATTATTATTATTATTTTTTAAATAGAGATGCGAACACGGAATACGTGCAAGGGCGGATCCAGCTTTGGCGCCAGGGGGGGGTCACATAGTCGTGGTCAAGTCACAAGAAGTTATTATTTAATATTGATAATTATAAATACTTATAAGTAAAACGAAAGTATTTTATTAATAAATGTAAGTATCTACTGTACTTAAAAATACCTACCTATATTTAAATAACAAAATTCATTTTTCTTTTACGTCTTCTCCCGAAACGAGTTATCACTTCATCTACTCCAATGGGTACGTTTTTATGGACGTGAAGAAGTAGCAGTCCGGTTAGACGTTCTTCAACCATTGAAGCTCTTAGCCACGATTTGATTCTTCGCAACGTAGAGAAAGATCTTTCCGCTGTCGCTAAGCTAACAGGTAGTGTAGCCATAATACATAAAAAATTTCTTATATAAGGATACATCTCAATATCACAATTTAAAATAAGGTCGGAAATCGACTGCGGTATGTCCTGACTCCGCTGCCACATCACCATCCACAGCCGATATTCGTTTACAACGACAGAAACTGGAGTATTATCTAGTAACAATGTATAATCGGTTGCTAGTTGTTTCACAGTTTCAATGTCTTGATTACTGTATTCACTTTTTGGCATGAAAACGCTTAGTTGAAACAAATTAAGTATTTCAAGAGACAGACGGTCCTGTAGGTCATTTATTATTGAATCCAGAAGAGGGATGTATATTACTTAATTAGGGTGTCCCGTCCACGTATGAGAAAAAAAATTTTTAACTGCAGAATCACAAGAGGTTTCAAAATTTGCGTAATTTTACACAAATTGCGAAAAAGGTAACAAAAAATAGAATTGTTTGTCATCTTAAGAGCTCTACCGAGCTTTGAAGTTTTGTAAATTTTACGTTTTTATAGAATTAAACCGTTTGCCTAAAATAATAAAAAAAATCATGTTTAAAGGGTATTTTAGTATTGAAATTAATGAAACAAAGCACAATAAAATAAAATAAACAAAATATAGATTATAATCAATGACAAAAACAAAAAATAAACTTATTTTTGTGTCCAAAATTTGGCATTTCTGCTCGAGATTGCTGGTTCTGGTTCTAATAAAGCCATCTCTAGAAGTAACGTCAGTTACACTTTGTGAGGCGTCTGTTATATTCTCTAGGACCCGAAGTGCAACCATCTAAGGTCGAGAATAAATGACGAAGGGGTAACTCATTGACATGAAGCATACAAACACACCGTTGTAACGGTCTCTGCAAATACTCCTCTAAATATTGTATCACGCCACCCTTCCAATCGGTGTTAGTTGCAGTTCCGTCACATTCAACGCAAATCACGTCATCTTAATTCCAACCTCGACCCTCTACTAAAGTTGTGATTGAAGTAAGAATTCCCTTTGCAGTGCCACGTCTTTCGGTATTGTGTATCCCAAATAAATTTATCCAGGCTGTGCTAAAATTGAGATATGGTCTTCTAAAACTTCTTTGCGATGATCTTTTCGTCCATCAAAGTAAATGCTTTTTATAACAATACCTCCAATATCTTTTGAAGCTTCCGGGCTTTAGATACATCTTTGAAGATCTTATTTTTATCAATAACCAGAGTTAAATCTTCGGTAGAAACCAAGCCGACGTCAATCAAAACCGCAGAAGCAACAGCAGCAGCAGATTGCGTAGATAAACCGTATCTATCACAGATTTTAGCAACTGTCGGTAAAGGCAATGTATTCCAATTCGCCGTTGAAGTCAGTGGTGTCTGTCTAGGGCGAGTTTGTCGGGGATGCCTCTGTTATCGGATACGTTTCTGGGGAAGATTCACGCACTGAATCTTCATCACAATTTGCTGAGACGGTTTCTTGAGTAAAACACGAATTTTTTGGTACCGTTATTGACTCTAAAATT
This sequence comes from Agrypnia vestita, assembly GCA_016648135.1. Classification (NCBI taxonomy): domain Eukaryota; kingdom Metazoa; phylum Arthropoda; class Insecta; order Trichoptera; family Phryganeidae; genus Agrypnia; species Agrypnia vestita. The sequence goes on from JADDOH010009845.1 coordinate 64,220, forward strand.
TATCTCTGCTGTCGTTTAATTAATCTAGCCGTTTCTTTCTTATCAAAACCGCTTATAACCATTTTCCTATCATTTATTTAATCCAACAAAAACTTCTCTCATTGATGTAAACTTTCTTAGGTTTTAAACGCGAACAAGATTCAAATGAAGTGCATTTACAAGCGGAAACGTCAAAAAGTTTCTCAGATGACTAAAAAACATTTCAATTTATTTTCAAAACTATCATGTCGTTTGTTTTTGGGGTATCTTTTCAAATTGAGATTTTCGATTTTCGATTCATAATCAAGGCAGGAATATAGTCCTGAGAGGTTATTAATGTGTTACAAATAACCCTGTATATCTGATTTGGATGAATATTTTCAATTATACGTGAATTTCAGGTCGTTCTTGACAAATAAAATAAATTAAATGACGCCCCTTATAGTTGGTAGCTGCTGATTGTCAAGTTTTTTATATGGTCCGAACATAGCAAAAGTAGTCTGACTATGCCTCGAGCTTCTTATTTAAAAATCACAAAATTTTTTTACTACTGTAACAATCGCCATGGTACTTTAATGGCATAAAAATTATTTTGGATACGAAGAAAACACTCGCGAGTCAAGTCAAGAAAGTCCTCAAAACAAGTTCAAACTTGAGGGTATTTGCAGGTTGAAACCCAACAAATTCGAAGTTGCTGGTAACGTGTTGTTGCATGCAAATCGAAACGTCATGAATGATTTACACCTAAGTAGAATAAAAAGTAAATTTTTTTTGTATTTAGTTCAGGAGCCAAAATTGAGGATAGCGAAATATCACCATAAAAATGACAATTTTTCAAAACTTTGTAGATCGGTAGAATCTTAAAGATATAGTTTTATTTTATTTTTAAAATTATTTTGATAATCTACGCTCAATTACGCAAGTTTTGAGAGATCTTGTATTACGATAAACCAAAAAAAAAATTGTCGGTACAGCCTAATGTATATGGCTCTGCGGAAATACTCTTCAGCAGATTGAGCAGGTTGGTTATTGGCCCTATGTATTTGACACTATTCTGGGACATGTAATTTCTACATCTAGCTGCTCAGCTACTTCTTTAGCCTCCTCAAAAAGCTGTCGGTAAATTACGTCCGCATTTTCTCTTTTATTTTGTAGAACACTTATAGTATCATTAATAGCGTCCGCAGCATTTTTTAAATCAATCGAGTTCGATTGCAGTATTCAGCTTAAAGATACAGTAGTACCTGAAAAATAAAAAAGTTAGTAAGTGACTGAATGTGAGTATGAGTATTTTAATTAGTGGTCCACCTAGGTCCTGGATCCAGCCCAGGGGGGGGTCATGACCCCCATGACCCCCCCCCTGGATCCGCGCTTGAATACGTGTCAACTTTATTTCAAGCATGTGAACATAAATAAGGCATAATATGAATAAGGAATACGATTAATTATCTAATTTTATTTCAGAAAGGAGAAAAAATACAATTTTAATATTTGTTTGGATAGGCATTTAGTAGGTAATGCGTGTTGTTTTTGTACCATGATAATATTTTTTGATATTTTGTTCAAATTAAAGATTATAAAACAATTTTTCCATTTGAACTTAACCTATGTAAGTACCTATGTAACCTTAACCTATGCAAAGACAAAATACCAAAATGACATATTTCATCATTTAAAGTGACTCCTGCGCAACATCTATTTTCATTAAAACTGAACCCCTAGAGCATACATACATGATTGCACTGCATTGATACATTAAATATACGCATATTGCTAGAGCAGATTGAATACACTTGTCATTGGAATAGTTATTATTTTATATGAATTTTGTACCCAGTTTTCTGTAAATAAATAAAATTTACAACATAAATATTGACTTTACAGAACTCTCCAAACAAACTCTCCACAAAGTGACTCATCAACTGTGCACACGCAGTTGATGAGCCACTTTGTGGAAAGTTCGTTTCGAGGCAGGAAGCAATTATTATCGATAACGTGTTTGTAACGTATCCCTACTGATATTATTATTTATCGATTTCCAAGGGCCCGACTATTATAGTAGGTACCTGAGTGGAAACAGAGCCAATGGCGAGTTTGGATGACTTGTGTGATTCGATTTTAAAAATTTTACATGGAGCAAGAAAATAAACAACCATAAAACAGTAGGTACTCCCGAATTATGTCCGGACTCAACGCAGATATTATTTTACATATTATTAACTTGTGTTAAAAAACCTGGACAATTATTTTACACGAATGTATATATAAAGAAGAACTCCGAGAAAATTTGTTCAGTTTATTTGTGTTCAGACAAGTGTATCTTTATTTACGAATAGATATTGACGCTAAATTAGAAAACGAAAGACCGAAGGAATTTGTTCAGCTTATCCTTGAGCCGATAAATACTTCGGCAATTTCAAGCATATTACACATGTCACCCTCGAGGTTATTTGGTCTACTGCTAGCCTATCAGGTGCTGCATCACGTCTTGGCAGAAGTTTCTCTGCCTCCAGCTCCGGGTTGTGGTATTGTTGTGGTTTTTCATAACGTGTAATTTAACGAAATATTACGTTTGCATAATTATTCATTAGGATAAAATATGACAATTTACTGTAACCTACATGGTATAATGTAACCGTTGCCTTCCGTTGTTAAAGAAGAACCGACAGGACACATAAAATTGGTCCTATCCATAGCAGTTCTTGTTATGATCGTGTATTTATAAAAATGGATTTCCCGTTTTAAATTGGGTGTGTACGGACCAGTTTCGGGCCATAAATTGAAACTGAGCCACCGTGGCACAACATCATTATACATACTTGGGACTTAAATGGTACAATACATTGTTGTCGCAAAACACGAACATTCCAAAATACGAACAGTTTAAAAAAGAAGTCAAATCCTTGATTTTCGACAACCATGAATTGTAACATTGCCCACATGTCTCTTTTATACTTTAATTTTTTAGTTCTTCTTTTATACTTGAATTTAGCTTGCAAATATTTCTCCCATAAGCTCGAGCTTCGGATGATATTATGGGGAGTATAATGTCTGTAAAAATGGTATAATATACAATCAATTTATTATAAAAAAACATGTACCTACTATATAAATAAATAAATAAAAAATTAAAAAGGCAGCTGTAGCAAAAAGCCATATAAAAAGCGAGGCATGCGTGAAAAGTTATTTAAAGATTATTAGATAGAATCTTAGATATTATAAGATAAATTAAATGTTTTGGTTATTTACTTCAGAAAAATGTCCAAAGAACGAGGTGTACTCGGAATGCGGGAACAATGCTTGCCAGAACACCTGCGGCAAACCAGATAACGGGCTGGTCTGTAAAGCACGCTGCGTAGCAGGATGTATCTGTGCGGGTGATTACTTGAGGAACGACAAGGGAGTCTGCGTTGCTCCGGAAAAATGCGGTGAGTTTGAAAATATTGAATGATACATTAATGCATCGATGACCGTGATAACAGTTCATATTGTTTATATTGATCACTTTATTTACATTAGGCTATGCAAAATAAAAAATCTTAAAGATAAATTATAGAAGTCTCACATGAGAAATGTGTTTGGAAGTCTCTTATACCATGACCCAGGGTTTACAACCTGTATGAGCTGGTTTAATTGATCCCTTTAAACAATGCTACGTTCACCAATTCTTATTTACTCGATAACTTGAAATTTTATTTCCTCCATTTTGAAAAAATAATGTCATAGCTTTAATACGACATGAATTTAAATTTGGAATTCCAATTAAAATGCAAGATATCGAACTTCAAACTCGCCAGTATTAGAAAATGACAATTTCATAGGTATATATATATATATATATATATAAGTAATATAATATTTATCCCACTCTATAATATATAATTTTCTACAATATGTATTATATATTCAACACATTGTCTTTTTTGTGCGGTGAATTGAACAAATCTACATTTTAGATTGCAAGGTCAACGCGGTATTCAGCAAGTGTGACAACCATCCCTGTCAGAATACCTGCGCTGAGCCAAACCTCATCACCAGGTGTACTTACTTGCCGCGATGCTATCCTGGATGTATATGTAAACCAGGCTTCCTTAGGGATCTAAATGGCAATTGTATCTGTGAATCTCTATGTAGTAAGTAGCGGATGTAATATTTTCTATAATATCAGATGATTTTATATTGTTCCCAATATTTAAACTTTATTTACTTCTATGGATATTAGTGGAGGGAAAATAGTCAAGAATACAGGCTGCAGAGATGAAATACTTAGGAAGAGTAACGGGGTGACGTTAAGAGATCAAATCAGGAATGATATCGTAAAAGATTTCATGGCAGTGCAGTGGGAAAGCAAATGCAGAATAAATAGTGACCTACCCGAATGACCGACACAGCGTAAGGTAGAAAAGTACTATCCAAGTGATAGGCCCTCGGCCCAATTAGAATAAAGGAGATGAACAAGATGATTAATATTTCATCGTTATGCACAGTTTACACGAGAGACAAAATAGAATTATGGAATGTTTTTTTTTTACAATATGACGTTTGGGTCTCATCGTTAGGATGACAGACCAACCGTCATTTACCGACTAGCATCATCAAAAAAACATGAACTCATAATATTTGTCAGGGTCAGAGCCGATAGCCATTTCTAGATGGAATAGGTTTCGGAACGCAAACAAAAGAATGACTACACAATAATAACAATCTGTCCAATGAGAAGGTAGGTTCACAATAAAACTCCGATTAACAATATGAATACTCGAAAATTTATTAATCTAGGTTGACATTTATTACTCCCATTTATACCTCATCGTTACAAAATGACCCCAAAACATGTGCTATGCGTAAAATACAATCGATAAATCTAAAGTTTAAAATTATAAAGCAATTAACATCTAATATTTCTCCTTGACGTCTTCATGGTGCAACGATTTCGATATTAATGTCTTGTGACTTTCCAACCCAAACATTCCCAAGGCAAAACAGCAATGTATGTATGTGGGTACTCATCTGGCCTTACGAGTGTGAGGTCGAATTACTTAAAATACTATACTACATATCTACCAGTCCTTGATAATTGGTGATCATGCCGGAGAAGGTCTGGCACGCCCTCCAGTTGCTGCCCCGTGGTCCCGCACGGTCTTGGGATATATATTAACGCGACCGCCGTTGCGTCTCCTCGAAGATCTTCACCATATTCATTGCACCCTGACGAGGCAAGGTAATTCGGTCGCAAGACGCGGCCGATCCCCTGGGTCAGGATCTAGCTTCATCCTGGCCGGACTCACATCTCCACCGAATTCCGGGGCTATCTACCCGACCCTTACTTAAGTGGACCCGTCTCCACGTTGGCCATTGCCACCGCAAGATCCATAATCATTTTACATTATATTAGAACATGCATAGTTAATTTACAATTTACTAATATGTTGATTTAAGTTTCTAAATAGGGTAATTTCACATTTTTTTTAATAGAAAAGTCTTAATTTTGATTTAGAAAATACGTTAATGAAAAAGTTTTTTTTTACTATGCATATTAACATTAAAAAACGATTTTGAAAATCACGATTTTAAACTCCCGCCAAAACGCTTATTTTTGCAAGCGTCGTAATTTGGCAGTTTTCACGTCAATCTGACTTTTACCTCGTAACAGCACATTCGCGTATTTAGACATTCATTCGTTTTTTATAAAAAAAAACGGCTTTTTTATATTTCATCCGTAATATCTAGGAAAAAGTTTTGTTAATATTGTATGGCACCCAAATGTAGAAATTATTGCCTGAAAACTCCCGATAATCCATTTATAACTATGTCTAAGAGTGCTCCCTTATGACAGGAGTGGTGTCGTGAAGCACTTTCTTCTTATTCCACTCTGTTTTGTTGTTGAGATCATTTTAATGTAAGTATTATTTAGAATGTTTATTCATTTTAATCCGTATTTCCTTTGACAGTTTAAATTGTATGACATAACACCTAAAACGAACGGTTACCATAGAAACGAAACAAATTACAGTGACAAACGACGTCACGACCAATCACATCGCGTTTTGATATAAGCGAATTTTTAAATATTTTTATTATAAAAATTATGAATGAAAACATTATCCCTCACTATCCATCCAGAGTTACGAATTATAATTTATTTTTCCTAATCTATTTCATATATTTTCATAGATATCTGTAAAATGTGAAATTACCCTATTCAGGTTCAATTTCTTACCCAAAAGGGGACGACCTGTCACTTGGCGCTCTCCGATTCTAATTTGCAAACGACCGTGCTCTATTTACTTGTACTTAGCGACCGCTTTTCAATAATGCGCCAAGATTAATTTGCACCCGGGGTCAATTGTAGCAACTTGTAAATGTCGTATTATAATTTCTTTCGGTTCCGAGTAATTACATTAAAATTATTTGCAGAACATGATTATGTCACAACTACTATGTGACAATATATATATATATACAGGGTTATTTGTAAAACATTAATAACCTCGCAGGACTATATTCCTGCCTTGATTATGAGTCGAAAATGTTCAAGCTATTATGACCTAATATCAATAGTTAAGTAATAGATATAGTCTAACGTTTTACAAAAAAAAAGTCCTGCGAGGTTATTAATGTTTTACAAATAACCCTGTATATATTGTCACATAGTAGTTGTGTATAAATATATATTAAATATGGTTATGACAATTGATGAAATGGAAAATGTCAGTTGAAGTAGTATTGAAACGGTCGGCGTCAATTGTGACACCATAAACTAAATTTATGTGTATTTATTTTAATGTGGCCAACCTAGGAAGTCACCTTTTCATGCTGTGTCTTTTCTGGTAACGTTTAATTTTCAGTATTAGGTTTATTATTCTTTTAGAGTGTGGAGAAAACGAACAATATTCTATGTGGGGTAAAAATATCTGCGAAAATACCTGTAGAGAGCCGCAGAAGTCCACCATGTGTAAAGCGAGGGCTGAACCAGGTTGCGGTTGCAAGGATGGCTATCTGAGGAGCGAGAAGGGCCACTGCGTGCTTCCTGAAGATTGCGGTAACTCAATATATTAACACGCTATTGTCATAGTTCGCCGCGGTAGGACAACGCTTATGTTAGTCATAATCATCACGCATGTGTTTGTTTGCAATTTTACTGACATCTGTATAACATTACAAATGTCAGTAAAAATGTATCGCACCTGCTTACTTAATACATTTTGTTTAAAAACACCTTTATCTATGTATGTACGTTATCATTTGCTGTTTACTGCTGATTGTTTAAGGAAGGTTGTTCGATAGAGCATTTCGCGAAAAAAACAATGCGCTTTCTTCTGTAGTGAACACAACACCATAAAATTACCCCGCGTTAAAGAACTTATTAGATATTAACGCTTCATATAAATTATTATTATATGTGTATTAATGTTTCCACACTAACTGCCATAATTTCCTCCGGATTTCGATCAACCTTTTATGAAAAGTTAACCTGGTAAATATCTCAATTAAGTTATAGAACTTGATCCGCTATTTTGTCAAAATGCTAGTTTTTTTTATAAAAAATCGCTACTCTGTTAACATAGAGAAAAAACATAAAAACGCACCCTGATACCGGGCAACGCCGGAAAGGATCTTTAATTTATATGCAAGGTATTTGTTAAAGTCAAAAAAATACTAAATGACAGCATATTTAAATAAGACGAATGAAAATTTTAAAATAATATAAAATTTTCTTTTATAAAATTTATAAGACATTACAGAGAATATGATTACGACTATGACCCGTGCCGCGGTGGTTATTCAAATTGTGCACAGGTCTGGATGTATGGATGGGGGAGCTAACGCGGTTGTCTGATCGTACGCTATTTATTGCAGGCAGATAATGCAAAGGCAGCCCATCAATATAGTTTACTTGGACTATCGCTTACGATTAACAACGCGCGGATATGATGGAAATGTGGGTATTCATGACGAATTTTAGCAAGCCGTGGTATTCGAGAAATACGATTGTTTCCATTAGCAAGTAATAAATGTAAAAAAAAATCCTGTAAGAGGAGACCAATAGTAGTGCAGTTCAGATACAAAGGGGAGCAGCCTAAGCCTGCCGACAGATTCTATTATTTTGGGGTGGAATTCTCTAGCGAGGAAGATTAAATAGACAACGAGTAATGCGTTAAGACCGAATCAGTTTATCTTAGTCTAGTCTAATCTTAGTGTATTTTGTTCTGCAGCCTAAGATGCTGCTGAATGAGTCACCCAAAGAGTAACATTATTGGACTGAGTGAGAAGTATCGACCTATTTCTCATTCAGTCCAATAATGCTCCTACACATACAGAGGTCTCACTTAAAATGGCTGGGACACGTCCTACAATTGCCATGGGAGCGGCTACCAAGGCGTATCTTCTGGGCAACTTCATCTAGGACAGGCGATCAGTAGGTCGCCTCATATTAAGCTAGAAGAAGTAGCTAAAAGATTTTATTAAAAAAATTGGGCCATGATTATTCTACTAGTATCGAAGAGACGCAAAACAAAGAAATTTGTAAAATAGGATAATGGACGAAATTTATGATAAAAAAAATTGGTGGAGTGTGTACTCATGTACGAGCGTTATACGTATCTTATTTTCAACTCAATAACCAATCATTCGTCAGTTTTTGAATTGAGCATCTTTATGATTGGTACTCGATTCAAGATGGTCGATTATGTATACATATTACTGGAGCAGTAATTTTAAGAGAATATATTTTTGACAGTTTAAATAGATGCGCGCATTTCGTTGTCTCGAATTTCACGCCCAGCGGGCGCAACTTCCTTTGTAATAAAATGTTTACGCTAAATGCGTCAAAAGAAGAGAGCTTCAATATATTAAAAGACTCATTGTATGCGACGCGCTGGAAACTTGGACACTGTCAAAACACGATGAATGGGTTCTAGAAATATGAGAAAGCAAAGTTCTTTACGATTTGCAGAATTTACGACTCCTAATTATGATATAAATGACAATGTTATCACTGTGGGAAAGCCAAGAATAAGCAAATAAACTTTTTTCAGTGAGGAGGAGGGGAGGGTTGAGATGACTCGAGGCCATTATTTGTAAAAACAGCTCTTTCCAGTATAGGTATTTGAAAAATGAAAGAATGTCATTTTTTCAATGTAAAAGAGTGTGTTGGAATGTAATTTCAAATCATTCGTGATACAAAATAAACTAATGTATGTGGTTATTTTCAAATAAATAAGTTTTAAAGCAAACAAGAACTAAGTTTTTTAGTCACGTGCGTAGGTAGCAGCGTCCAAAATAAGTTACTTGCGAAAGCGGATTGATCTAAAAGGAATTACTAACATGGCTTTCCATCTGTTACTTTTACAATCTCAAAATATTAAACACAAACGTCTTACTTATTCATGACGCCTCAATTTTAATGCCACTAGAGATTCAAGATAGATTATCCGCGACCTGTCTGCAGAGAAGTTGATAACCTAAAGAAGCTGGTAGCAACTAGAAAAGAAAAAGAACAGAAAGGATGGCTCGATGGACTGACCAGATCAATAATTATGCTACTGGCTACCCTATTAGCGGACTGCAAAGAAAGTTAAAGAATCTCGGGGAACAGGATTTTCAATAATGATAAAACTATAGAAATACACTGGAGAAGATCTATTCATAAATAAACCTATATATATCTCTATTTTTTATTATAAAAATTATTCTTAGTTATTAACTGAGTAAGAAATCATATAAATAAATACAATAATAGTATACCGCTTGATGGTGCCAATGTAAATTATTGTGCCTTGAGAATGATGAAGATGGAATTAAAATGTAACAGAGAAATACTGATAATAATATTTTTAAACAGAAATGTTTTTAATTAAGAGATGGAAAGCTGGGAAAATATGAGGAGTGGAAAGAGGAAAAAGGGAACAAACTGAATGCTCTTTTGAGTAAAGTGTTTTGAGTTTTGGGTTTTGAGAAATATGTCTAATCTAGCACCAAAACCAATACAAAGAAAATAATCTAAGATTGGTCAAATATTAATGAAAATATACTGAACCTCCAGGTAGTATATTTATAAAGCATACTAATTAATGATTTATGGAATGAATTAATTATATAAATATGAATGTAAATCTATTTACAGTGTAGTTAACAATATTCAGAAAAGCTTGTTTATTACATAAGCCATGTATTTTTATTTATTAAGTGATATTAAAAATACATATGACGTGAATGTCGGATGAAACAAATATATAATAAGAAGATATTTTTATCGGGATAGAAGGTGTTTTAGCGAATAATACATTTCCAATGCAGATCAATTATTTGAATCTATTTCATTAATAACCCTTGATATCACAGGAGGCTGCGGAGGTGACCCCAACGCTGAATTCAGCGCCTGCGGAGACCCGTGTCCGGCCACGTGCAACAACCCCTCCAGACTCCCGTGCAAGGTGTGCCTCGCTGGAGGTGGCTGCAAATGCAAAAAAGGATATGTTAGGAACATCCGGGGGAAATGTGTACTACCTTGTGATTGTCGTAAGTACTAAATGTTTTTTATCTTACTTTATAATTACTTTTTTATTGTATGGAATATGACTACGTGACCTCTACTTAAGTTTAATTGTAAATATATTTTACCACTCGAGTTACTGTAATAGTAAATAGAAGAACTATATAAACTTTTAGAAATCTCAACCTCACATTAAAAGAGGTTCATTGTTTAGAAAGTAATAACTTTTCTGAATTATAATTCTTTTTCACATCATTTTTTTCATTCATGTACCATAATACTATTCCGTTCCATCTCGCTAAAGGTAATAAAATTGAAAATTTGACAGCTTAGAAGAAGAAAGAAATTTGAACTAGGGTATTAATTTGCTTAACAATATTATTATTACGAATATTCTCGTTACAGCACCTTTCCGCCTTACAGTAACTCCGTCTCCTTTCATCAGTACCTAATTTTATAAATTTGCTTCTATATTTGAATGTATTTAGTTCAATACGTATCCTGTTGATGATAGGTTCTAATACTCTTCAGTCTTGAGTAGTTAATATATAAAATACACAATTAAACTCAAGTAGAGATAACATATTAATATTCCATCCAATTCAATCATTCAATGATCTTCAATGAATAATCTCTACATTGTTACCGCTAAATCCATCAATAATAATTTTGTACCCTTATGTCCTACTGTTAACAAAGCATATTAAAATGTCGCTTTTATTAAACCTGAAACATGAAAAACCGGGGGCGTACACTGCATGAAAGCAAATAAGCTGTGGATTACTAAACAATCTGGGAAATAAATATAATGTAAATGTTCCTAATTTTTTGAAAAGACCGCAAAAAATTGTAGCCATTATAAAGTGTAATTTCGACTTCTTTTACTTGAAACGTCATATTGATGCTTTTTTAAAATGATTTGCTTATTTGCGGGCATTCAAACTGAAATTTTGAAAATTAAAAAAAAAACAAAGTGTAGTAAAAATTACGTTTTGTTTACTAGGGGATTTGATTAATTTGATTGTGTAAGAATAAATGTTTTAACTCTGGTGTAAATGTGTCTTAAAATATACACTTCTGCTGTGACTCATAACTCATACCCAATAGTAAACCTAAAGTCCCTATCCTAAAATACGGGTTAAGTTAATCTGTGTAAATTTTTATACTCTACATATATTTAATTAGAATTTAAGGGAAAAAATATACTTTTTGTAATTTTTACGTCGAAAAAACCAAAAAATTTGAAAAAGAATTCTTCGGTTCGAATCTTCGGGCGAAAAAATAATTAATATTAAAACGACCGGGAATTTTTTATATCGATGTTAGAGGTGAATTTACTGAAACGGAGGTGGACTGAACTAAAGTTAGTTTGGTTTGCGTGCATTTCACTTTTTAAAGGCCGCCCTAGATATTTTTGCTTCCACAAACATCTGTACACATATCGACGGTTCCTGTGTATACATTTTTTTCATTTTACTATCTTAAATCATCCTATTTACTCTATATTTTCGGACAATTTTTAAATAGAATTTTAGTTTCAAACAAAGCATATAAAAAATAATTTTCCTTAAACATAATATGTTTAAGGAAAATTTTTTTTTTATCATTTTTTTTTTAATAAAATAGAGATGCGAACACGGAATTCGTGTCACATCAATATTCTTACTATTTTCAAATTTAGCTAAACGCTTGTGCTATGAAAATAGTACTAACTCGCTTGTCTGGAGTGAGATTCGAACCTGCGACCTTTGGATCACGAGGCGAGAGTTCTAACCACAAGACCAACAAGCTACTCATCATTATCCGAAAATATTGAGTAAATCGGATGGTTTAATACACTAAAACGAAAATCGAGTTTTTGCAGATTCGACGGTGTACGAAGGGAAGTCGATATATGTTAAGACAAATGGAGAAGAAAGACAACTGTATCCAGTTTTCGCACAGCGGTACCGACATCACCAAGTTTATACTTTCAGAATGCTACTGTGTATATACCTAGGATAATGTTACTAGACGATATTTCGTTGTAGTAACTGATGATTCTGGGTAGAGGATAGAAATTGCCAAGAATGAATTGCAAATTTGTCAAAAAATAGGCTTGGAGATCTCATTAATCACATACAGATTTTTAATATCGGTATATAATAAATACGTTAACAACTAAGTAGAGTAATTATTTGAATTATTTGCTACTACACTAAAGCCATCCCAGCAATCTGTTTTCATGTAAAAGCATAAAATGAGTCTTAATGCTGCCAAAGCCCTAATCCGAAGCCACAGATCTCATTGAGAAACCAAACAATATTATATTTGTGTAATGAATTTTAACTAATCTAAATAATCCTGAAGTAATGGTGAGTGGATATATCATTAGTGAAAATATTTAAAATATACTTAATTTGAAATAGTTACAGTAAAGTTATCAAGTGAGGCCATGAAGTAAAGTTTAGCGTATTATCTTCGGAGGCATGCAATTGGCATGTTCACTTTGTCCTACTCTTCCCGACAGTATGGTGATTTGGGACAGCTACTATATTAAACTTACTAACTTCAAAAATGACGGTACTTTTACATGTCGATTCCTGTCGACAGACAGACAAACGAACGGATGGAGGGACGGATGGGCAGACGGATAGACAACAAAATTATTATAATTGGGATTGAGTTTGCTTCGCCGAAATGATCAAATCTTATTTGAAAAGATTTTTTTTCATTCTTCAACAATCATATTTTTGAGGTAGTACCTAGCAGCACAAAACGCGCATCATTCGATGTTGCCAAAGAGCGATCTTACAGCATTGAAAACATAGAAATTCACTACATATCATATAAAGAATCCATAATTTCTCAATTCATTCATTCTGCCTGGTTCAGGAAGAATAACTCGTTTTAGAGAAAAACGTTATCAGCAACTCTACAGACAAGTCATTACAATTGTAAATATATGAGCATCGTTTTCAGTGAATTAAAAAAATATAAATATGATGTAGTGAATTAAAAATATATATTTATGACGAAAGCGGACAATCTGGAAAGATCTGTCGCCTCATATATTCCTGCAGTCGCCTCTCCCATCCCGCGAGTGCACACGAGTATCTCGATACACCTAATATCATATATACGTATACTTTACAATAAGAAATTATAAAAGGCACCTATGTATATAGATCCTGTCTTCTGCGTCTCTTATACTCTTTTACCTGTCACGTTCTAGTAAAATACAGTACAGTGCAGCCTAAGAAAGAGATAATCTTCTTCTTCTTCTTAAAATTAGGCAATCCGCCCTTAAAGAGCGATTTGTGCTTTGAGAGAGATAATCAGCTAGCACCGGCTTAGTAGAGCGTCGTCTCTGTCACTCATACTGGTACCAAATGTCGCGGGATTGTTCCGCAAATGATCGTCTTAATTATTAGCCTAACACTCACAAAAAACTGAAGCAAAAGCAATAGCAATATGGAAATTTTTAACATTGTGCATTAATATTAATAATTTGGCAGCCAAGTGTGGACCAAATGAAGTGTTCGCTTGCGGCTCTGCGTGCGACACCACCTGCGCCACGCTGGGGGAAGTTTGTCCCATCGTCAACATTAAGTGTAACGAAAAATGCTACTGCGTCGATGGATATGCGAGAGACAAGAACAATGTGTGCAGTCCCATTAAACAATGCCCACGTAAGTATATCATTCACTTCTTTTCTTCTACCATTCATTTTTGATCTTATTTCAGCTATCGTGATTGTTTTCAAGAGGATTGTATACATCTTCATACTAGCTGTGTCCGCCCGCGTGAAATTTAGTTTGAGACTATGAGTATCATTGAAAAATCAATTGATCTAAATTACTCATCCAAACAATGTTGTGTACAAGGCAATTTTTATCTACATAAAATTTTTCCTGACTATGAGTAAATTTATTTTGATAAGAATTTAACATTACCTACTAAAATTACCCACGACAGATTAAAATAAATGTTAAATTTATATTTTAGTAATTTGTGAATTAACATTAACATATGAATATATGTCGTCGTCGTCGGATTTTTTAATAGGCCTTTTTGAGTTATACAACTTCTCTATAGAGAGTATTAATCTCTTACTGTTAAGGCAGCGTTCGTAAGAAACGCATTCTTACAAACTCACAAACTTTACCTCTTTATATATAAGTATAGATTAGTCAATCCTGAAGTAAATATTACTTCGTTAAAACTGTGAACAAAACCAATAAACAACACGATTTAGTTTAAAAAATGAACATATAGATATTTTTTAATTATATCGTTTTACGCGTTTTGAATAATTTGTTTCAAATTTAATAATGCAATAAATATAGTCTAGCATTACTGATGGGAAATATATAACCATACATTTTCTAGCAATAGAATGGACAGAAAATTTTGTTTGTTTTATGCCTGCAGTAGTATTTTAAATTTTACAAAAGTCACCTAAAATAATAAGTATTTATATCATTATGTTTAAAAGTGTACAATTATGTTAAAATAAATATATATATATATATTATGTAGAAAATAAAAAAAATCAATATCCAAATTGTATAAATATTCTTTTTTGCCACGAAAGCTACTACAAGATTTGTGTTTCTTTATTCATGTAAATCGTCATCCTCTTATTGTCATCATCAAATTATCTGTCTACAGTACTGCATCTTATATTTGTTTAGAATAACTTTGTGTCTACATTTCAATATTATAAAAGTACACAAAGAAAAGTGGAAAAAAATAACTACGTAATAATAAATACCGTCTGATTTTCAGCCAAATATAAATGTAGCAAGAACCAGAAATACAACGCTTGCCCAATGTATTGCCCTCCCGAAGAGACTTGTGACGATTATATCGAGGGACGGGTGTATGACTGCGCAGTGGCACCAGAAACAAGGGTGTGTTTGCCTAGATGTGAATGCAAAGAGGGCTATGTGAGGAAAATCGCAAGCGGAGATTGCATCAAGCCTGAAAGCTGTAAGAATTCGAACATACATTAATATTAAAACTATATATATATTACGAAAACATGATAATGTCAGCTTTTTGATTCACAGTAGTTAGGGGAGCAGGGGAAATGAGTTGGCCAATGATCATTATCAGCCCGTGACTGTTCGCTGTTGGAAAAAGTCTCCTCCAAGGATCGCCAGTTTTGTCTTACAGCCCTTCTCATCCATGTATATAATACGTTCGCCTATCTTCTGGTACCGTCGTTCTATTAAGTGTGAGAACGTTCAATAATTCATCTAGCAATGCGAGGTCTCTACTCTACCATTTTATTTTCTCACAGTGCAACCTCTCGATTTTTTTGGATAATATTGGTTATCTTGGTTTTTTGCCAGACCTGTACATTAGGTACTCTCTTTCTCTCGGAGATATTTCTGTCGTAGCCCTTTTCATTTCTTTTTAGTCAACTTTAAATTTATGTATGACATTGAAGCTAACGGTTACCGTCCAGTCTTGGATCCGTATATTGGGCGCACGCACTTGTTGTAAATGATGTCTAAAGTTTGTGGTATTTTTGCTTTTAGATTATGTTATAGTTTTTCAAATATTGCCTTATTCAGGTAGTGCGTATAAAGCTTATCTTCTTAATGATACTCATAATAGACTGTATTTGGAAATATATTTTTTATAATAAAACTCATAAAAACTTATAAAAAACATATTTTAAATATGTGGTAGGTATGTTATAATGCGAACAAGAAACAAGTAATTGTTTTTAACTAACAGAAACGGATCAAAGTATTGATAGATGAAAAATATATTTTTTAAAGCTATATTTATACCAATGTATTATTATAGGCTGTGAAGATGCAAACGCAGAAGTTGTAGAGTGTCCCAACCCTTGTCCTGGAGGCACTTGTGAGGCTCCAGAATTTGCTGACTGTAGGGCCCCTTGTAGATTTAGAGGTTGTCAGTGCAAAAAGGGGTATGTTAAGGATTTAAATGGAAAGTGCATTCTTCTTTCCAGATGCCGTAAGTATTCTTGACTTTATTATTGTATTGTTACATGTCGTAAATGACTTATAATAATGATTTGTTGTTTTGCTGCTCAGTTGATCATGCTTTGTCTTTTTTTCTGCTTGTTTGCCGATTTATAATAAACACTTTTTCTCATTTACTGACATCATCAGTCGTTTGACAGATGTTCAAACACTAATCATTTGACAGATGATCAAATAAAAAAAAAGACTACAAAAATATGATTTGTTTAACTGGTCTAATATTATATATACATACACAATATTATTTACATAGTTGTCCACTATTCAATTTGTATTTGAACAAAAATATCATGGTGGTATTTGTGTGCAGTATACAATAATAGGGTGAGGGTTGTGGAAATGATGTATTATAGAGAAATAGGATAAAGGTGGTGGATAGCGGTATGTAGTGTTGAAATAATATGGTGATGGTGGATGATATAGAATTTGATTGGAAAATTCGATTTTGTAAAATCCTGAAAAAATTATATATTATATTGTACCGCGGGGCGTGTATGTCCGATGATTTTTGCACAAGCCTATAAAGGCATTTGAAGGGACGAGCAGCCATTTGAAGCTTGCTCGGCTTGACAGACAGACAGTCGCAGTAGTACCAAGTATTTTACTGGATATAACCTGTGAAGATGACCTGTGATATTTCTCGGTCATTATCACCTCTTACGAAAGAAGATAATTACCATCCCGCACTTGAATTTTGTTACAATCCGAGTTCATATCGCCCCCGTCGAACTAGAGTTCCCGGAGAGGGTACGGTTCGTCGGAGGGGCTGGAACTTTGATAAAGGTGACTTCGACAGACTGTACTCTCTTATGGACGCTACCGACTGGGGCGAGATGTATACCATATCGGATGTGAATGAGGCGGTACAATATTTTTATTATACTGTCGAGGGTGTACTAGATTCCTGCTTCCCACGAAAATCTCAGGCTACCGGCGGAAGGCGATATCCGGAATGGTTTTCTAGGGATATTGTTAGGGATATACGAACTAAACATTTCTATCATAAAAACTGGAAAGCCTTTGGCCGTCACAGCGATTATGAAATGTTTGGACATTACAGATCCATCGTAAGACGTAGCATTCGATTGGCACACCGAGAGTTCATTTCCAGGATGGAAAACAATATTCTACAAGACCCTAATACGTTCTGGGCCTATATAAAATCCCAAAAAGCGGATGGTGGGAATATTGATTCCATGACTTGGGGCGAAAAAATGGTACGGGGTGCAGATATTGCCGAGGCGTTTGCAGGTCATTTTAAAACAGTCTATAGTAATGAACCTCCGCTTCTCGATATTAATATTGCTAAAACATGTTCTCCGATCGGTGCACAGCCTATTGATGTTCAATATATCAATGAAAAGGATGTGGCCGACACTATTAAAAATCTAAGTAATACCCATTCTCTTGGGCCAGATCTCATTCCAACATTCTTCTTAAAAGGCTGTGTGGAACTGATAAAAAAACCGCTATGTTTTTTGTTTAATCTTTCTGTAAATACAGGGGTCTTCCCGGAAACATGGAAGACGTCAAAAGTTACTCCCATACACAAGAGTGGTTCTAAGTTATCCGTAGAAAATTATAGACCTGTAGCTGTTCTCTCTGCACCAGCTAAGGTATTTGAAATCATAATAAGTAAAACCGTCGCTTCCCGAGTAGAGCCGTTTATAATTGATGAACAACATGGATTCAGGAAAGGCCGCTCGGTTGAGACCAATCTGATGATTTTCACAAATTATGTCACGGAAGCTCTGGACGCGGGACATCAGGTAGACTGTTCATATAATGACTTCGCCAAAGCCTTTGATACAGTCAACCATGATGTCTTATTGAAAAGGTTGTATGAGATTGGTTTCTCGGATGGTATGCTAAAATTTATGGCGAGCTACCTCCAAAATAGGAACCAATACATCTCCTACGGTCTATTCGCGTCAGAGTGCTTCTATACCTTCTCGGGTGTCCCGCAAGGATCTAACCTGGGTCCATTGTTGTTCTCGATTTTTATCAATAATATAAAAAATGTAATTTTAAACTCGCGCTTTCTGTTATTTGCGGATGACTTAAAGCTTTTCTTAAAGGTGTCAACTTTGGACGATTTTCATCTTCTCCAAACAGATATATCAAATATATGTGAATGGGGAAGACGAAATAAACTTTTGTTTAATGTTTCCAAGTGTTCGGTTACATCCTTCACTAGGGCCCAAAAACTCTATTTTTTCGCTACAAAATGAACGACCAAAATCTGACAAGAACATCGAATGTTAAAGATCTAGGTGTTAAATTTGTAAGCAGCCTGACATTTCACGATCACATAGAGACGATCAGTGGTAATGCTCTGAGAATGTTAGGATTTGTTCTGCGTACTGCCAGGGTTTTCGAGAATACCCGCGTACTGAGAACTCTTTACAACTCCTTGGTGCGGAGTAGACTCGAGAGTGGCTCGATGATCTGGGGGCCACATGAGAGCAAGTACTCTCTTATGGTGGAGAAAGTCCAAAAGAAGTTTCTGAGATATCTCTACATGAGAGAGTACGGGCATTATCCTTGGCTTTACCCAACCGAGTTTCTCCAGGGTATGCTTGGCTACAATAGTTTAGAGACTAGAAGGAATGTGTATTTGATTACACACTTTTATCGATTGTTGCGCGGTATGATCGACAATACTGAAATTATGCAGAGCATTGGTTTGTATGTTCCTGATAATTACCTTAGACATCGTCAGCATAGATTGTTTCACATTCCAATATACAGGACCAACCTGCCGATGGTTATGCCTGTTGGAAAAGCTACAGCTATGCTGAACAAGATCGCTTTGGATATTGATATATTCCATGTGTCTGAGGGGGTTTTCCGAAGCAGGATTCTCCTACACCTTTGACCAGATTATACAGGTCACTTCTAATTGTTTAATAATTGTTTAATAATAAATTAGTATTTTAATACACAATATGTATATGTGTGTGTATGTATGTATGTATATGTATATGTGTATGTATGTATACATATGTGTTTATGTATATGTGTATATGGATGTGTATGTATATGTGTATATGTATATTTTTAGATGTAAGTTAATAATATGTATGCATTGAACAGAATGTTTGTAATGTACATATTATGTAATAAATAAAAATTGAAAAATTGAAAATTGAAATTGAAATTGAAGATAACGCTGGAGTTTTAATAAATAAAGTACTAAGGAAGGAAAAGCACCACAATATTTGATCGATCTCTGTATCCCAGACTACACCACTGGAAGACGACTCACACTGCGGTCAGCTAAATCGGAGGCACTCTGCAGGCTGGTAGTGCCAAGGAGACCTGGAGCGACCAAGTTTGCGGAACGTGCTTTCAGCTTTGCGGGCCCAGCTATGTGGAATCAGCTGCCTCCAGTATTGCGATCTATGAAGAACCAGGAATGCGTCAAGAAGAGCCTAAAAACTCATTTTTTCGGGATGTCGCACCTGTAAAGCGCCTTTGAAGCGTGTCTTACGCAAAAATGGCGCTATATAAATTAACATAAACATTAAAATAAGGATATAACAACAGGCGCAGCCGACGAAGTTTGTTTTTTTAAAGAGGTCGAATAAAATATTTGTAAACGTTCTACAAATTTGATAGCGGTCGGGTGAGAATAAAAAGTATTGTGGCAGGAATATACTTGAACAAACAGTTTAGACTTCAGCTACAGTAGGAAAAGGATTGTCGCGGATCTTCGTAGGAGACAGATCGTGCAGACATCACGGATCTTCAGGATAGAAGAGGCGGCTGATAGCGAATAGACAAGGCACTAGATGGACAAGGAGGTAAGTAGAAGAGACTATGTTGGCTGCCCTGGGTTTAAGGTAACCAAAAGACCCAAGCGGTAGATGAGAGCAGTGGACGACAAGGAGTCCAGAAAGGACTTTCTGGGCCGAAGGCAACCAGCAGAGCTAAGCGGCAGATGAATAGCGGGCAGGCGGAAAGACAATTGAGGATTTCCGGGGCCGATAACAGCAATAGCAGATGCATGTGGAGAGGATCCTGACTTCAGAGGCAGGGAAGTTAAGTACTTTTAATCCTTTTTGTCTCTAATTGATTTTTTTTGGAGTAGCATGGAACAGAGAGCTCTTTCGTTCAATCACGAAAGCGACTTCTAGAGTGTTCTTAAGGTCCAAAGAGAGTCGTAAGATCAAACATTTGATGTCACCAGCGTATTCCCCTGAGTCTAATTTGCCTGAATGTAAATTTTCTTAATTTAAGGAAGTAAATTTATGAGAGATTATATAAATTTAACAGATAGTCTCTGGGTACAAACTTTGATATCTTTTTACCCAGTGATAACATCGAAGAAAGTGGATACTCAGATATTAAACAGAAGTGAACACAAACAAGTTTGCTATTTTCAGAATCTCAATACACAAATGAAAGGCTATTAAGCCTCATTTTTAATAATTGTTTTTATCTAATCAAGTCATTTAGTAACAAATAAAAGACAATGGCTCCTATTTTTTTGTACAAGAGATCAATGCTCTTAAAGTTTAAAGGCATGCATTAGATTTTCCAACTGTGATGGTCTGCTTTAAATATTATTTATTTTAGTTTTATTTTCATTACTTCAAATAGATTTAAAACAATACTAAACCAAGTATATCTCCGAACTATACCTTCGTAGAATCTGGCAAATTATATCCTACTATTTTCATTACAATAATAAATTTTGATATCTATTAAAATGATACCATTAACTTCCTTTTAATTTGATAACTGAACATATAAAACAAGCAATCCTTCGATATTTGAAATATTTACATAATATTAATATTTTTACTTTATCAATTACGGAGCAAGTATTTCTGTACTTTTAGAATTATTAGGAATTATAAAGACAAATCAATTGTATATTCAGTCGTAACAATAAGATTCAAAATTTAAATAATATAAATAGACATTCCCAAATACAACAAAACAGCCACACAACATCATTACACTTTTGGTTAATGGTAACACACACGCCGTTGACGGTGTTGAACACATCAGCCCTGATGGTGGACCCAGCAATGGGATCTGAAACGTCGGCCAGAGAGGTCATAGAACACGGAATACTACTCCAGAAGACACAAATCAAAAAATACACTAACTATTCGTATCCGGCGTTTCATGGGTTAAAGATTAAGTTTAAAATAATATTATGGGGGAAAACAAAGATTTCATTGTTTTGCAAGGCTTCTAATAAAAACAATGTTTCCATATAGTCTACGCTGGGATAGATGGGATTTCCAGGAGGGAAATGTGGCCTTTGTTACCCGCCGGGTAGTAAGGAATAAGTATGTAAAATTTGGATGCAGATCGGACAAACGGTGTAGAATTATATAAAGGACAGACAGACAGACAGGCAGACAGACAGACATTGAGTGTACTAGCTGTTTGTACTCAGCATTGTTTGGCTTATGGATTTAGTTAAAAATAAGTTTGTGGGGGGACACAATGTTTCCAGATTGTTTTGCAAAGACTCTAATAAAAACAATGTTTTCATTTAATCAAGGCTGGGATGGATAAGTTTTCCAGGAGGCAATTGTGGCCTATATATTCCGCCGGGACCTAAAGAATAAGAATGCAAAATTTGGATCAGATCGGCAAACGGTGTAGATTTGTACAGAGATGAGGGGGTGGGGTAAAAGGGGACGGGGAAAAGTTGTATTTGTTACCCGCCGGGTCTTGAAGAATAAGTATGTAAAATTTGGGTCAGATCAGTCACACAGTATAGATTTGTACAAACAATATAATAGGGGAGGGGATGGGGTAAATGGCTGGGGGAAAAGCCATCTTCGTTACCTGCCGGATCCTAAAGAATAAGTATGCAAAATTTGGGTCAGAAAGGTCAAACAGAGTAGATTTGTACACAAAATACATCAGTTGGGGTAAGAGGGGAGGGGGAAAAGTTGTCTTTGTTACTCGCTGGGTACTAAAAAATAAATATGCAAAATTTGGGTCAAATCGGTCAAACGGTACAGATTTGCATTGAAAATATATTTTGGGGGAGGGGAAGGGGTAAAGGGGAAGGGGGAAATGTCACCTATATTACCAGAAAGACAGACAGACATTGAGTTTTATAAATATAGATACATTTGCTCCATATTACTAATTTTGTTATTATTTTATTTTTAGTAAACGAAAAAATAATTTTAATTATTTATTTATTTATTTTATTAACGCTTCAACAGGCCAAGAGGGCCAATTACAGAAGCGAACCACATCATAAAACACCCAGGCTTGAGTAAATCACATTGATTAATTGTGACCTCACCGGGAATCGAACCCGGAACCCTCGGTGTGAGAAGCCAGTGTCATACCCACTGGGCTAGGAGGGCCGCCTTTAGAAAATCTTCAAGAAAATCAGAATATAGAATCATTTGATTTATGGGCGAGGAAGTAGTGTGATGGTCGACATAGAGATAGATTTAATAAATTTAGAAAATCTTAAAATAATAATATTCAAAAAAGCCAAGTATGGACATCAAAAATATATTTCTTCTGGTTTGAATCGTTTAAAAGTAAAAGCCCGATATATTTCTTCTCAAGATTCTATGTATTACAAGAGGCTAACAAAATATTGAATATTCAGCTATACAAGTAATATTTCTTAGATATTTATTATACCATAGATATAATTCTGTGTTAAATTAATATTGTTTGCCAATCCTAATAGACTCGACCTTGTGAGTAGGTGCAAAACGAGCCTTTATTATTTATGAATCGGAACAGCAAGTCTCGCGTGTAGCGGGTGCTTAACTATTATTTTAACGAAACAGACCAATCACAGGCGCGCTTTGCCTTCGACGGGTTGAGCCAGTGGCGACCATCCTGATGACTGGATCCGGCCAGTGGCGGGCACCGGCGGTGAAGTCATCGCGCATAGGATGAGTCACTGCACTAGCCTGGATTTCGGAGGTATGGTGCAATCGTTACTATAAAAGGAGCGAACACGATATACTCAGCCGCCTTTCAGTTCGAGACCAGACCTGCGAGCGGAAGCGCTGCCCGAGAGACTACTGCCAGAGACTTCATTTGGAGAACAGCATTTGCGGACGGAGTTGCTGCCCGGACGTGTGGAGGAATCTATCATTCATCAGTACCAGAGAGGATCATACCGCCACTGTGTAACAGCTAAGGAACACATTTATATTATCTATTACGGTTAATTATTTTCACTATCGAAATGTATTTATTTTGGGAATATTTGAGTTCGGAATAATTATGTGTGATTAAATATCACGATTGCTTGTGTGATATTGGTTCAAATCGTACGAGAATTCCTTCCAAATGGATGTATTTTTATGCAAAGCGAATTTCATACCGTTTATGCTGAAAATTGAATACACGGAGTTCTATATGAATTACTTAGTAGCATTATAATAATTGCTGTATTGCGTAGGTATTGCGCAATCATTACACTCGGTCTACAACTAACTCTTTATGAATCGAGTACCTCGGTATATTCAGCTTAATAAGTGGCTTCAGAATGACGAGTAAAGGACAGAATGGGGAGATCTAACTAAATATGGGTGATATCTGGTTTGTGTTAGCCTAGCTGGCTCAGGAGTGGATGATTGCCGGCACTTGGGCGTGGAACCCGCACAAGCCCCTGCAGGGTCCCTTAAAAGCGGGGCCCTCCTTGTTAATAAACCGACCACCTAACCTCATCCGGCGCAAACTACTTAAACCAACAAAAAGGTTCTCTTTGTCTTTGGAAGGATTTCCATGCTTGAATGCTGTAAAACCTTGATAGAAAACGTTAACTTCTATTCCGTCCTCTGTAAGAAAGACAGGGCCAGAATTAGTATAAAAATCATTCACTCATATGGAATAGCTGGGATATTATAAATATGTTACTAACACTCAAGATGCAGAATCGTGGGACGCCGCTCTAAAAAGGCATAATGACATTGCACAATAATTTGTAACATCGCTGACTATGCCCGCAAAGGAGGCTAATGTCGTCATCAATTCGTACCAAAGGAGTACATGATTCTTCAAACACCGGCCTAAAAGAAAGGCGCCTCAAGATAACACTCATCATCAGAAACTCGTACCAAAAGAGTACGGCCATCTCAATTATAAGCCTAAAAGAAGGGCATCACAGGATCACATCTCGTAAAGAAGAGATAGAGTCTCGGGATGCAGTAAGTTCCGGAGGAACAAGGGGGGCCATTTAGTCGCTTAGGAAGGTGGTCACCGGGTTTAGGCGGGGATGCTGAGGTTTTAAAAAACCAAAATTTAGCATTCAAAGAAACTATTATTTCATATAAACTCACGGGCTGTTGTAGAATCCTTTCGACCAAATCATCCCCGAGACCTTATCTACTTATTTATAAAGAAGTTTCGCTTCAAAAATGTCGTATTTCGCAGATAGCAAATATATGTATTATTTCCCCACGGAATTAATATGAACAGGTTCATGCACGTCTAAGATGGAACCATTCAAGGTAAGAATATGCTAATACAAACTGTTTATAATTATTAATTTCAGTGTTATTTAATATGTGTGAATTTTTTCCCTTTGCGCCGTTCCAACGATTTTGCTGGTTTGTCTCCAAACGGAAATGTTTTATTTCTAATACACGAATTCTTTCAGGTGAACGTATTTTATTATAACATAAATGTATAGATTATTAGACTCGTTAGATATTACGTATTATTATGCAATCGTTTCCACACTGCTCATAGGAGCAAATTTTGAAGAATTTGAAGTTATTACGATACACAACGGAGTCCTTCATCTATTAGACGAATCATGTGCCAATTCAACGACGTATTACGAATAGTATATATTATATTTATCGAGATTTATTCGCATTTATTATTTCTAGTAAAGGTTTTAGTATTGGTGCCAAGCGCCATTATGAGGCGGAAATAGTTCATATTCATAGCCCGACTGTAATAGGTATTTTTGTCACGTAACTTATATAGAAACTTATTATAACTTATACTTTAGAAGTATAACTGTGTTTTATGTTTCGTCCCTGACGGACAGGATGATACAGCTGTGGTCATTTAGGTAATACACTTAGTAAATGCAAAGGGCATTAGGTATTATTAGTTTCGTATGCGAACCCAAGATGTTAGTTAATATTTTTAGTTAATATTGCATTCAAAAGCGCAATTTTCACAGAATAATTATTTTCAGTTAAATGTATAGTTAGCACTGGCAGAGCATTAATATTGTATAGAATACATTATTTTTAATATTTCATAGAAGGTATAATATTTTATTCCGCGTACATTATATCGTTACAGCGTAATTGCCGGCTTCAGTCGTCACCTCCCGCGCCATACAACTATTTTCGCGAACATCATACAGCAAATGACTTTATTCATTGCAATGAAATATATATTATTTAATATTATATGCCATGACGTATATTTTTGACGGGTCACCCCGCTTGGATTCATCACATTGTGAGCCGCGGCCAGGAGTTGGCAAATCAATTGAACATAGTAGATAAAATTAAATTTCAACTCGCGGCGATTAAGCAACGGCCTTTTAAATAAATTATTAATACAGAATTCATCTTTAATACGTTAGGAAGACCCTCTATCTAACAGGGTCATCACAGTAGGAGAGATTTAAATACTGAGCTAAATTGTTTTAAGGATTTCAGACCGGGTAAAAAGTCGTATGGATATCTAGGAAAATTTGTAAAATACGATACAAGCAAGTGAAGTGGTTTAGAATCACTTCCGAAGGTTTCGTAGTATTCTGGCCGAGGCTGAAGCTACGTGAGTTTGCTGTGATAGGCCGGAACGCCTTTCGGTTCCCTAGAAATGCTGATGGTGTGTTTTTTGTTTCAGATGTTGACTCCGGTACCTGCCTGTAGACGGAAAGGATACCTGCTTCTGGCGTCATGGTCATTTCTACCTGATGAATTTTTAGGCCAAGAGTGTGAGCAATGTGAGATGAGATAAAGTAAAAAGTGCGGAGTGGTGATGTGTAGGGTCCGTTCACTTTATGAAAGCCGTAAATTGAAAACACGTCAATTGTGTAGTGGGATTCGTTTTTTAAACCAACTCCAATGGCCGCTTCAGTAACACTCTGACCGGCGAGCGGTCGTTTCTTTGTATAATATTTTTTTGCTTAAAGGCACGGTGACCACAAAATCATGAATATGTTTAATTTGGGAAAGGGTAAATCGCTTTTAGGACAAGCAAAGGAGATTAAGAGAAAGTTTTAAATGTATATCCATATCTCGAAGAATTATATAAAGATTATTTATGGAAAAAGTTGATAAAATAACCGTCAACGAATGGGAAAATGTTTGCAGATATACAGTAGCCGGCAAACATCTTGAAATTTTACGGCGTAGTGTGGGGAAGTTTGCGCATGTACCATTCCACCAACGAGACCCAAATTTTGTCTTCTGCGCATTCCCCCACTACGCCAAAGAATTTCAAGAAGTTTGCCGGCAACTGTACAAAGCAATTGAAACCGAGTACGCGACGAAGTATATTCAAATGGATGAAATCACAAACTTAAATCAATTTAATATAAATTTTGATAAAGAAGACTATAGTTTATCTGATTAAAATTAATTATAAGATTTAGAAAATATTTCACCACACTTATACCTGCTCATATATTTATTTTAATTAATTTATTTTTATAATCCTTCAAAAATAACGTAATTTTATTATAAATTTTGCCCGCCAGTTAAGGCTGTCAGAATATCGCTATCCAGAGTAGCGTAGGGCCTTGATAACATTAGTGATGGACATTAAATAAAGAATTTTGCTTTTTTTGCTTCTTATACCTCATTATTATTTGAGCCATCTGATAGCGTTAGTGACGGACATTGTTACGTAGAGAATTATAGCTTTTTTTGTACCATATTTTATACACCACATCATTATTTGTGCCAATCTGGAAGCGTTAGTGATGGAAATTGTTGCATAGAGAATGATATATTTTGATAAATGATTGATAGTAATAATTTATGCTGATACACTTACTAGTTTTAATTATCATTAAACTGAAATATTTTAAACAATCATGAAATTAAAAAAAAATCTAATTCAGAGTAATTTATTTAAAAAGCATAAAGTCAATGTTTTCATTTTATTTAATAACAATTTTGAAATCACACCTACTAATTTTGAAAACGAAATCAGATCAGTTATTGGATTCTAGTTACGGTTATGAATAGATTTCAAAATAATTATTATTTGGGGATTTAAAAAATTAAATATTGTTTTTTTATAATACGTGTATGATTATTTCAGGTTAAGAAAATAAAATATTATTTATATATTTTTTGCGTCTATCATTTACTCAAAAAAATAATGTTACGACATTTTGTAAACGCACTGTTACTTACACTATTGTAAGTGGCTTTCTGGCATTCCTAAAGTGAACGGACTCTACCTCGGTGTGGGTGTGTGTGTGTGTGTGGGTGTGTAATTTGACAGACATGCGGTCGTAGCACTACCAAATATTGTATACATTGTTGTAATAAACCAATTGTTATCATTATTTTAATTATTACAATTATTATCATTGTTGTTATTATTATTATTCTGCATTATTATTATTATAATGCAGAATATTGAAGAAACATAGAGTTTTGAAAAATGGGTTGTTAGATCGTTGCTTAAAATATTTGACCATTGCAAGTAAATGAAAAATTCATCTTTTTGTAATTATTGTAATTTTTGTAATTAACAGAAAATTAACGGCGGACATAAAACACCTGCTCTGTCATTGCTCTGTCGAATTGATACTTCGAAATCTTCAACAATTTATTATTGAAGATTTATTATTAATTACGATGTTTCTGTAATTAATGATCAAATTATAGAGCATAACTTCAAGCCAGGCAAATTGCCAAAAATATTGAATTATTACGTAGATTGGAAATATCTCGGATACCTACAAAAACAGAATAACTTGAAATTGATCAGAACGAGTGTCCTAGCAAAACATACCTGTGTGTTATAAATAACTGCATATTCAGCGTTGCAATAACACAACATATATGAAGTGTGTGTGTAACAGACTTCTTCAAATATTATACAGTTTAAAGCAGCGGTACTCAACCTTTTTTCTCTTCGGGTCACATATGTATGTTTGCTATATTATGCGGACCGCAACATTATACCGATATGACGAAAAAAATTCACACTGGGAAAAAAAGTATTGGTTGATAGGGGCTTATTCAATATTATGGCGCAGCCATTTGATTAATCAACAAATATAGTTTTTAACTATAATAGAATGATAATAGGTAATACTTATCGCTTATCAGCATTCCAGGCAATACCAGTACAAATATTAACAACAACTTATCTCCCTAAATGAAATTTATTTTCATCTTATCTGTATACTCAAAATACAATAATGAAAAAATAAAACTCAAAACTATCGCATATCCAAGTGTTTATTTTTGTTTAGCGTCTTAACAAAAACAATAGATTAATAAACGCATACGAAAACATGATTTATGAGTACGGGTTCCAATACCTTATTACGAGGGACGAAATTATATAAGGAAAAATGTCCAAAGTTGCACAGACCACATTGTGGTTAGAAACTGTAAAGACAGGATGCATTAAAAATACAAATAAAAATACAATACCTACCAGATTGTACAAGACAAAGATTTGGACATACTCAAAATATTATGTGAATTATTTGAATGAAAGTTGGAATAATATTTATAGATTTCAAAAAAGCATCCGATACACAGGAACACGAGATTTTACTGACAGTAATGGAAGAATGTGGAATACGAATACCACTAAAAAGATGGCTAAAAAATTACATGACAAACACAAAACTTGCACTCTGTGGTTGAAACTATCGATAGTTGAAATAACAAATTCGTTCTTGTTATCTGACAGAAATTTGTCTTTTTGTTCACGGGTATTTCTAGATATTCAAAACTTACAATGCAAAATTTTTTAATCGCGTTCCTAATAATAAGTGTGTGTGTGTGCCGCATATAAAAGCTTGGCGGGCCACATGCAGCCCGGTATGGCTGTAGGTTGAGTATGGCTGGTTTAAAGCATGTACGAGTAGTGACAACGAAGACAGCCATATATTTTGAATTTTTTTTTAAACAAAACGTATACCTCGTAATATTCCTATCACAATTATTATCATAGTATTCATATTTTTATATATCATAATATTCTGAGAAATAAATATTTAATTTCTATTTTATTTTCAAAATATTTGTTTATGAAAAAGTCATGTTTCAATGTTCTCACTGCACACGCCTGACCGAAGGTGTCTTTTTCCATTACATAAATAACAAATATTTTTTTAAAAATTGAGTGTTTTCGGAATTTACATAATAATTAGTAGGTATACATATTAAATGTAATTGTGTAGAGTGATCATTTAAGCCAGCTCATACAGGTTGTAAGCCCCGAGCCATCGGGCTCAGGGCTTACAACCTGGCAAAAACGGGTAAATGGTTAAAATTAAGGAAATTCAACTCGCTTCAAGGTTAACCATAACTCGCGATCAAACAACGGGCCCTAAGTCATCTGAACGAAATTGTAACGGTCTAAACCCCTTACCTCAATTCTTACTCGGCTAGCTCGTTCCGACGTTTTGGGAAGGCGTAGAGCGGACTCTGAGAAATCTCAGAGCGGCGTGTCAAAGTCCGAAGTCTCGAGAGAGAAGTTAAATAGTGTACATTTTCAGGATTTTACGACAATGAGGGGAAGATATAGAGAAAGATGTTGACTGTTTTTGAAGTAATAATTTATTAGAAATAACCAGAAGGGCTTTTCTCAAATATTGAATACATACATAGGGTACATTTTATATAAAAGGATTAGAAGTATTGACATAAATAACAAAATAACAATTTATAATAACAAGAATAACTTGCCTGCCTATAATGTTAATATTGAATCTACGGTGCACAGGAAACTGAAGATAATTTTTGTATAATTAATTATAAACATATATTCTTTATAATGGGACTTATTCCTCTTTTAGCTGGTTTTCTATAACAATTACCTTAAATGAACACTTTTACATTAATAAAAATTATAGGACCATTTTAGTTGACATATAGTTTTTATGCGGAGATAACATAAGAATAATTAAAACACTGTAGATACAATAAAATACAGGAACTTGAGTATGGAAAATATCTAAGAATAGGTTTAGAAATCTCGTAAATTGGGCAGTCGTTTTATAAACAGTAGAGAGTACAAGCACTCGTACGGGTATAGTAGAAAAACTGTAACTTGAGAATTACTCACTGAATGTTGGGTTTATTATAACCAATGACTCACTAACTGTTGTCCATGTAAGGTGGTAAATGGAGAGGAGATTGGCCTTGCATCACTATACAAGGCGGTTGTCATCAGGAGCTGAACGGACCGTGTGGTCACATGCGCCGTCTCAATAAAACAACTTCAGATAGTTATGTGGAAATTCAAGATGTCACGGAGAGTTATGTTTTTTTAATTAAACTTGTCTATTTCGCACTACTAGTAACGATGATTTAATGGTTTGTATTCTTAGATATTTCCAATAGAATTATGTTGCTAACCGGAACCCTTAAGATTCTCTTTATGTTTTATTTATAGAAGATATTGAGTTCCTTTATATCGTCCACTCCACAAGTCAAGAAACAGGTTTTTTATATGGTTTGAGTTTATTTTATGTTATGAGTATTTTAGTTATTATTAAGTTAAAGGTGATATAGATAATGCTTATTTTATTTCTTTAGATTATTTGAATTTATCACTGGTTACCGAGGTAATTCTGGGATACTCAAAGGACTTTCACCACTATTTAAATTTTATATTAACATTTATAAATTTGGTTTTCCCGCTTGGGGTATACAGTTGGATGGAATATATAATCCTTTACTGAACGGTTGCGGCACTTATTTGTCACAGATTATTACTCGTGTTCTAATGATACACTATTATTACTACAATAACTGGAGGTAATTTTACACTCTGATACTACGCAAAATTTATAAGTTGAGAAAACTTCTGGAGACTAAGGTAATTTCTTTGTATGTTTTTTAGTATCCAGACTTTTGACGAGATCTGCATCCGTTGGCGAATTATGTATCTTTTGACGATAATAGTTTTACCGGCATTCGAGACGCCGCGCTATTATTTACGTGTCAGAAGAAATAATGTTTTTCGGAGCCGATCGGATCGCAGACTGTCTGGGTTCGATGATTTGTTCTTGCATATGAACTATAGCTCGGTGAACCGAGCGTAGAATTGCCCGCAGCGTGAATACTTATCAGAAGGTTACAAAGGTTGAGATGATATATACGGCAATGCGTGGCCCTTTGCTACACGGCGATATTTTTTGCTCACTACGTTTCGCTTTCGCGGCAACGTGCGGTGTGTCACGCTAGTAAGTTGGGATAATATTCACTCGAGGGTAGAAAAGGCGGGTTGACATTAGTGTCCGCGTATCCTTTACCTTTGCCCTCTGCATGCGGGGGCTTGCTTTCCTTGCTATCATTTATACTATCGTAAGAAAGTAAATTGTTGACTCTTTTCTCTCACTTAAATGCATTAGGCGCAAGGCTAATTAGAACGAGATATCTAACCTTTTATCTCCCATTGTTTTAAAATTTAGGTTAATCGCGACAATCACATCTGGTGGCTTCACAACGGAGCATTAACCAGACGATTTTTAAATTTCAAGGTTATTTGCATTACAATATTTATAATATTTATTTCACACAACGTGAATTTCTGTTTTTGAATCGTTACAAAATATAAATGTCCAAACTGTAAAACCAGAGCCTTCAATTGCTTAGTGGTATCTTAAAAACCCTAGAATCTACTCATCAATCCTCGAATTCCATTAATTTTTGTATATCCACGGTTGAAGAAATTCTTGAAATGTTTCAAATACCCGAATATTTAAAGAAAACATGAATTAGGTACACGAAATTCTAGAAATTCAAGATATTTGTTAAATTTCAACAACCCAAATTAATATAATATTATTGCAATGCAAAAATCCTATACTCTTGTAGGAATACAAAATTTCGAATAATTCGAAACAAAATAATTTTAGATCAAAACATATTGCACAATCATTAAAAATTCGACACTCGTTAACATCCTCTGATTTCATTAAAACGCTATTCTGGTTAACTAACAATATTTTTATTTATTTATTTTCATACTGCAAAAAACTCACACAATTATTTCGTGCAACAATACAAGTCTATGTTTATATTACGAATAAGTTTATTAATCCTGCATACTCAGCGGCCATAGATCAATAAGTATAATAAAAAAATAAATTATAATTAGTTTTCATGACTAGAACCGTATATAAATGTGTATAACAATTAAGAACATATTTAGATAATTAGTATAATTAAGAACCATAAATCATTATTATTTTTTTCAATTGATTCGGCAACATTGTAGATTGACATTTTTTTTTAAAAGACAATTTTGTAATATAACATCTTGACCTTGACCCTTGACCCCAAGAAGAGTTCCTGAGAAGAAAGAAGAAAAGGCACGAGCCACCAGCTCCTCTGCTCACCCAGCGCTCAGACTGAAATGGAGACCGTCTATTGATATAATTGATATCAATGGGACCAGTGAAACACGGTGCTGCTGAAATCCTAGTCTGTTTATTAACAAAATCAATTATTCAGAACAATAAAATAAGATCAAGTAAGGTGATTGATTTTAGACATCCCAGCCTTGATTAAATGCAAACGTTGTTTTAATTAGAGGCTTTGCGATACAATGAAACCTTCGTTTTCCCCCACAAATTTATTTTCAACATAATTCTTAACCCGTACAACGCCGGGTATGAACAGCTTAAGTATGCTTCTAAGGACGCTTTATAGCATCAATGTGCGAGGCTTAGTAATACTACACATACGCTGTCTTAAGCTTCTCGATTTGTAATCTCCCTTAAAGCTGGAGGCCTATTGGCGAGTGTCATTGTACTTAATCTTTCCAGTGGCATTTTTTTGTAACACAAGAATTACAAATATGGTATTACTAAAGTGAAAGTGGTTCCAACACGGTACACTTAAGATGTGTACGATATTGTTCCAGATTCCTGGAAATATAAATAGTAGTTTTACATTATTAAAATATAAGAAAAATAATAAAATCATTGGCTGATGAAAACAATTGTACCTTGAGTAATAAAATTTCCCTCTGGTACTGGCCGTAGGTCAAGTACCTGGAATTTATGGTAGGTACCTACTCTATTTTACATTTTTCTTTTAGACTAATATTAACTGAACCGGATTAAATTGCGAAAAAATTGAAAATTAAAAGCCGCCCAATTGAAACAAGATTGTGCACTAGGCATTTGACGAACTTAGCTGAGATAATATATGTATACAAATTTTCAGAAAATTTGATTTTTTTGGTAAAAATTTGATTTGATAAAAACTATAGGAGCTATCATGTTAATAAAATTCTAACGAACTTCTTAAGAAGAATTTTGTTAATAAAATCTGAAAAAGGTTTGAAGTCTATTGGACATGGAAAACTATGTTTTGAAGTCTTAAGTTCTTTATTATTTTTAACGCGATATATAACACCGATTTACTATTGCTATCGCCAAGCGCTAGTCACGTGTGACGAGGTATTCAGATCAAACTTTTATTCTTTGGACACCAAAGAAGCTGAAGTTAATGTGAATTATTCCCCCTTTCTCTCAGTTTTGTGAAACATAGTCCCGAGGGTTCGGTACAATATCTTTATAGTCGAGTGTGGAACACCAAAGCTTTTTACCCAACAAGTTAAACCATGAATTACTTGTAACTAAACGTAGAAATTTATGTATAGAAGACCATGAATAAAGATTGTGAAATATTTTTGTGATTTATCGTTCTGTCAATTTGTCTTCTAAAACAATAGAATTTTTGATTCAGAAAAAGACTATACTCTTGTAAAACTGGTAATATAACATTTTTTCTAGAAATTCAAATTCTATTATCTGAAGACTTTCCTCGATAAAAATTCCACCGTCAAACGAATCATATAAAGTGTATATTAGGATTTGCATTAGCCAAGCGCCATTTTATGCCACACTCTAAAAATAATCATAAAGATTGATGGTTTTAATTAAATTTTTTCAAACAGCAAAAGCAAGAATATTAAATATTAGTTTCGCCGTCGAACATGTATATGGAAATGTATTGGAAGTGAAAATTAATACACTTCTCGTCATCCAATTGAACTAAAATTTTGCACGTCGACTCGACGTCGATGACAACGCCAATTTTGACAACTTTGTCGGTATGCAAAATTATTGTGGTTGTTTTCGTTTTTCGCGAAAAAACTCGTCGACCGAGATCTTGATTCTAAAAATTACAAGTTTGCTAGATGGGCGCAGCCCGCAGACGTATTTGGGAAATACATTCGTCGCGGGACGTTTCTTCTCAGAATTGAGTCTAATTTAAGCTTTTTTACCACTTTGAAACGCTAATAACTTTGCGAGTTTTCATCAGATCTTGAAAATGAAAAAAAAAATGAAAACTAAAATACAAAAACCAGGAAAATATGAATGTAATGAAAAAAAAAAAAAATTTTTTTAGGACCTCAAATTTTTATTTTATTTTTCGGGACCTCCCCCATACCCCCTCCCGATGAGCAATTCGAAAAAACGAAATTTTATTTTCATGTTTAGACAATTTTTCATTTGCAATTAAACATGCTGCTTAAGAAAAAATCGAAAAAATGAATGGTGCAAAATGCGGCCGTCTTTCTTTTGCATGTTGTAATTTTGCATCAGTCTCTTTCTCGCGGTGTTACAAAAATAAAACTCCTTTTTTGGGCTTGTTTAACCGAGAGCGATATTTCTGCGACTGTATAAAACAAACTAACAGATTTTTCAATAATTGTAATAAATTTAAGATAAACGTTTGCTTTGTAATATTACTGAATAAAAAAGACATCTCAACAGGCCATTCAGTCATAAAAGGCCCACAAACTGGAGCAATTTTCTTCATTTTTAAAACATTGAAGGTTTGGTTATTTATTAATCAATTATATAATTTAGTTTGTAACATTTTAATAAGATATTCGTATTTAAAATATACGTAACCTGATGAATAAATTTTAAAATGAGATATTTCCCTATGAAAAACGCAAGAGAAGATATGAGAAAAAATGGTGAAATTTGCTCACTCTGCTAGACGATCGCCTTAAATTATACTCAAAACTCTATTGTATTCTATTTATGAAGTCGGTGGTCAAAAATCATTTCTCAAACAATTTCTCAAAAACTAATGCAAAGATCATATTGAAAATTTGCACACTTGTAGATAGAATTGTCTATTGATTAAAAGGTTTTTTCTTCTTTGATCATAATTTATTTTATAAGGCAATACGTGTTGTAGATTTTATTGAAAATTGTACTTTTTGCACAAAACTCTGCCAATTTTTTTGAAATCTTTCGTTAAATAATGTGTTTACTCACCTATTAACAGAATTATGTTTTACTAGCAGTTAAGCTTGCTGCTAGCCCCTGCGGGCGGCTGTCTAGGCCGATGGTAGCCGGCCCGCGGCTATTGATGGCCGCTGCGCGGCCATGGCTATTTTCTCGTTGCTTGACAACGTGGTCGACTATTCTACAATCGGCTGTCGCCAATGGCAGATAACAATGGCAGCTAAGGTGGGCGATTCGCAGCCAATGATGGCCACTGCGCGGTTTCTGCTTGCTGCAAGGCCATGCTGTCGGCTATAGTAGTCGCTTCACGACAATTGATAGCTACTGGGCAAATAGGTCTGATAGGTCTTAATGGCGGCTATCTATATATAATAATTACATTGTCTCTCGGTCCGCAACTTGTTGGAATTATAATTTAAGTTATTTAGAGTGTGACACGTAAGCAGCCCATGGGCCAGGTCACGCCCGAGGGCCATTGTTAATTACACCCGTGATTTTTCACGGGTGTACGGGTAGTTTAGATATAATTCAGACGATTAATAAGTCAGAGCGGAGTTTAAAAATTAACATTTTGAACATGCTTTAAAATTTATTAATAGTTCAAGTTAATTTATCAGTTGTCAATTGTCAAATTAACACTCTTTGCCATCATATTAAAAAAAGTAGAACAATTTTCTTAAAATTCTGAACAATTTTTTTTCATATTTATCAAAATAAAATATCACATTTTACTAAATTTAAAGAAAGATGTTTCAAATACAATTTCATCGTATTTGTTCTTAATGCCGTTGTTCTGTATGTCCTCATATTATTAATGTTCTGGAAAATATAAATTTTCACTTCCGAAACACGAAATTTTAACCTGAAAGACATGAATATGATAGTTAAATATCATACATAATTTTGTACTGCACGTGATTCCGTAATCTAGAATCCGCGACTTGATTAATTTCATTTACTATGATATAACATTTTTCTAACTAAAACTAGTTTTTTAAAGCGATGAATAGTTTAATGAGAAAACGTAAATATTTCGTCCGAACTGACAACTGACAGCTGGGTTATGGCTGGGTAACTATTATCAAAAAAAGATATGGCAAAATTTACAAACAATTTTGAAACACAAATACCTATATTAAAAATTAAATTTAAAGTTCATTATCACAGTGTGCATCTAGCAAGGTCCATTGCTGGCAATGCAATAAAAAAATTCAATATTTTTTGCGGTCCTAGTAAGAAATTTGCTGGTCCAAGTGAGAAAATTAGCGTTATGTGTTTCTCACAAAATTGAAGAATGTGACCAAACGCGATAAGATTTAAAGTTCATTATCACAGTGTGCATCCAGCAAGGTCCATTGCTGGCAATGCAATAAAAAAAAATTCAATATTTTTTGCGGTCCTAGTAAGAAATTTGCTGGTCCAAGTGAGAAAATTAGCGTTATGTGTTTCTCACAAAATTGAAGATTGT
The DNA here is from genome assembly GCA_016648135.1 of Agrypnia vestita. Classification (NCBI taxonomy): domain Eukaryota; kingdom Metazoa; phylum Arthropoda; class Insecta; order Trichoptera; family Phryganeidae; genus Agrypnia; species Agrypnia vestita. The sequence continues at coordinate 101,578 of JADDOH010009845.1, forward strand.
GCCCAAACGCAATGAAATTTAAAATTCTATTTAACAGTGTGCTTCCAGCAAGGTCCATTGCTAGCAATGCAATAAAAAAATTCAATATTTTTTGCGGTCCTAGTAAGAAATTTGCTGGTCCAAGTGAGAAAATTAGCGTTATGTGTTTCTCACAAAATTGAAGATTGTGACCAAACGCGATTAAATTTAAAGTTCATTATCACAGTGTGCATCCAGCAAGTTTATTGCTGGCAAAGCAATAAAAAATTCAATATTTTTTGCGGTCCTAGTAAGAAATTTGCTGGTCCAAGTGAGAAAATTAGCGTTATGTGTTTCTCACAAAATTGAAGATTGTGACCAAACGCGATGAAATTTAAACTTCTTTTAAACAGTGTGCTTTCAAAAAGATCCACTGCTGGCAATGCAATAAAAAAATTCAATATTTTTTGCGGTCCTAGTAAGAAATATTCTGGTCCAAGTGAGAAAATTAGCATAATGTGTTTCTCACAAAATTGAAAATTGTGACCAAACGCCATGAAATTTTAACTTCATTTTCACAGTGTGCATTCAGCAAGTATATTGCTGGTAATGAAATAAAAAAAATTCAATATTTTTTGCGGTACTAGTAAGAAATTTGCTGGTCCAAGTGAGAAAATTAGCGTTATGTGTTTCTCACAAAATTGAAGATTGTGACCAAACGCGATAAATTTAAAGTTCATTATCACAGTGTGCATCCAGCAAGTTTATTGCTGGCAAAGCAATAAAAAATTCAATATTTTTTGCGGTCCTAGTAAGAAATTTGCTGGTCCAAGTGAGAAAATTAGCGTTATGTGTTTCTAACAAAATTGAAGATTGTGACAAAACGCGATGAAATTTAAACATCATTTTAACAGTGTGCTTCCAGCAAGGTCCATTGCTAGTAATGCAATAAAAAAATTCTATATTTTTTGCGGTCCTAGTAAGAAATTTGCTGGTCCAAGTAAGAAAATTAGCGTAATGTGTTTCTCACAAAATTGAAGATTGTGACCAAACGCCATGAAATTTTAACTTCATTTTCACAGTGTGCATCCAACAAGTTTATTGCTGGCAAAGCAATAAAAAATTCAATATTTTTTGCGGTCCTAGTAAGAAATTTGCTGGTCCAAGTCAGAAAATTAGCGTTATGTGTTTCTCGCAAAATTGAAGAATGTGGCCAAACGCGATTAAATTTAAAGTTCATTATCACAGTGTGCATCCAGCAAGTTTATTGCTGGCAAATCAATAAAAAATTCAATATTTTTTGCGGTCCTAGTAAGAAATTTGCTGGTCCAAGTGAGAAAATTAGCGTTATGTGTTTCTCACAAAATTGAAGATTGTCACTAAACGCGATGAAATTTAAACTTCATTTTAACAGCGTGCATCCAGCAAGGTCCATTGCTAGTAATGATATAAAAAAATTGAATATTTTTTGCGGTCCTAGTAAGAAATATTCTGGTCCAAGTGAGAAAATTAGCGTAATGTGTTTCTCACAAAATTGAAGATTGTGACCAAACGCCATCAAATTTTAACTTCATTTTCACAGTGTGCATCCAGCAAGTTTAATCCTGGCAAAGCAATAAAAAATTCAAAATTTTTTGCGGTCCTAGTAAGAAATTTGCTGGTCCAAGTGAGAAAATTAGCGTTATGTGTTTCTCACAAAATTGAAGATTGTGACCAAACGCGATGAAATTTAAACTTCATTTTAACAGTGTGCATCCAGCAAGGTCCATTGCTGCGCAAATTGCAATAACAAGAAATTCAATATTTTTTGCATTTGCGATTAAACAGGTATACTAGGGTAAAGAAATTTGCTGTGGTCCAAGTGAGAAAATTAGCGTTATGTGTTTCTCACAAAATTGAAGATTGTGACCAAACGCGATGAAATTTAAACTTCATTTTAACAGTGTGCATCCAGCAAGGTCCATTGCTGGCAATGCAATAAAATAAATTCAATATTTTTTGCGGTACTAGTAAGAAATTTGCTGGTCCAAGTGAGAAAATTAGCGTAATGTGTTTCTCACAAAATTGAAGATTGTGACCAAACGCCATTAAATTTTAAATTCATTTTCACAGTGTGCATCCAGCAAGTTTAATCCTGGCAAAGTAATAAAAAATTCAAAATTTTTTGCGGTCCTAGTAAGAAAT
>JADDOH010009846.1:0-12908 GCA_016648135.1 Agrypnia vestita
CCGGTATCCAGAAAATGCTCAGCCAGTGCTGATTTTTCTGGATGACCGAGTTTGCATGCCCGTTTGTGCTCGTTGGCCCTTTTGGAAATGGTACGCGCCGTTTGACCCACGTATACTTTATCGCAGTCTTGACAATCGAGTCTATACACACCGTCTGTTTCCAAGCGATCTCGATCCTTCGCTGATCTCAACATATCCTTAATTTTGAAGTTGGTACCAAAAACTGTCTTAATGTCTCTTTTCTTGAGAGCTCTGGCAATTCTGTCTGTAACGCTTTGGACAAAAGGCAGAAAGACGATGCCTTTGCACTCAGGCTCTGTATGTTTTTCAGGGCGAATAGACCTCGTACTTATGACGCGTTGTATCTGTCGCTTCTGGTAACCATTGCCTTACAGTGCGTCGCTGAGTGTTATAATTTCCTCCTGTAGATATTCATCTTGGCATATCCTTTTGGCCCTCGTGGTCAAAGTGTTGATGAGACCTCTTTTTTGAGCAGGATGATGGTGGGAGTTCACATGTAGAGTTCGCATGTTCTACATGCAAACTCCCACCATCATCCCACCATGACTTCGGCATGGTATTGCAAGCCGATACTTAACCACAACACCAACATTCAAGACAACACATCAGCCCTGATGATGGACCCTGCAATGGGATCCGAAACGTCAGCCCGAAAGGTCGTAACAACACGGCATAATACCCCAGTAAACACAAACTTGAAGATTCTGAGTGGCCGTGAAAACCTAAGAATATTCTTAACAATGATACTATTTGGAACTTATCTCAAAGGTTCTTTTCATATATTACAATTATTTTACAAAATAACTTACTGGCTAGAATATTTATTTACTATTGAGTTTACCGACAACTCTGTCGTTCTGACTACATGCGCTTGATTCTTATATATCATTGTGATAGCTCCCCGAACCAGGGGTACAAGTAAAAACAAGTACAAATACCAAATAAAAGGCCAGGTAGTTGCGATTATCTTCAGTATATTCAGATACTTTGTGTCGATCGACCCTAAACCGGTCCCAGTGATAACTGCTCGCTGGCTAGTGGAATTGAGAGAGAACGAGAGCTTGTGCTCTCATCTTTTATAGCCGCGCCCTATTGCACTCTCGGCAAGGTAGCTGGCATGAATATACAACAACCAAAGAAAGTTATATTTGGTGAAGTTAATAATCATACCCTTAAATATCCAAAAAATGAAGAAATTCGAGTAGCGTAGCGTTACGATTTTACAAATTATATTAAGGCTCGATTACGCCATCTAAAGTAAAGGTAAAAAAAGTTATTCGAGTAACTTACTCGAGTAAAACGGGTTGCGCCATCTATGGTAAAAATATTTAATTCGCCGAAGTACATACATGAGTAACTTTTTTTTACTCTCCAAGATAGGTGGGTAAAGGTAAAAATGTTGGTAAAAAAAATGGCCGTCCTCTCACAGCTGATTTGAAAATGTGACATTTGTCCGTATAGGTACTTGTCATTTGAATTTTGTCGCTGTCATTTTCGTATTGAAATTTGTAAACATTAAAATGAATCTTTTAATTTCGCGTTATTTTAGCGATGGTTTGACGTTCGTTTGGTTTGTTTTATAGAATAAAGTGGTTTGTTTGAACTGGTTCTGAATCGCAAAAGTACGTATTGCCAGTGGTGAAAAACTGAAATAAATAAAATTCCATAGACAAATGAGGTTTAATCCGCTTGGCACCCTATTAGCCTTATTATTGGTTCGACAATGGTAAAAAAGACGTTTGTGCAACCCGAAATCAGCTGAGGGTAAAAAAAGTTACTCGGGTCAATGTTACTCGAACCAAATTTACTTCTGCTGGCGCAACCGAGCCTAAGAGAACGCTGCAAAATAACGCTTCGCGAGGATACGTCGGTCGGCCCGATCCTGGCAGCCGAGCCGTAAACCCTGCCGGCTCCTTACGAGCAATGAACCGGAAAGATCGTAATCAGTTTACGGACGAATATCGGTTCACGCGGAATTCATATTTATCGGATCACACCCATTTCTATTGCGTCCTAAAAATGTTGTAAACACGGTATTGCCAGCTCATATCTCCGTCGTTAAATATTTCTGTTTCGAGCTTACCTACTCGAATAAAATTATGTATTTTTTTAATATTTTCTTTTGTTTAGGTATTTTCACCTGAAATTCACCACTGCCATGAGACAATATCATAAATTTATTGATGAAAAGATGGATTCCTACCCTATAGGTCGATTTTTGGTCTAGGCACATGGAGGATATATTGTGTACCGACATCCACTGAAAACGTGATACTTAATTAAATTATCTTTCTAAATTATCAGCTCATTTATGCAATTAAATCAAATAACACATTGAATTAGGCAAAATTTGAAGAAGAATCAAAATAAGGATGTATTTTTACTTCCTTTCTTTTAACTCGTAGCGTCTGCTTGTCTGCTTGTCTGACGAAAAAACTATGGATCGATTTTTAACCCTTTTCCCGTGATCCAATCGAGCTGAAACTTTGCAAGTAGACTCGTGGCGACGATCAAGATGATCTATAAAATTTTCGTTTAAAAAATAATAATTATAGTATAATTTTGGATTTTTCAAATTTTTTATGGTTTTTTCATACAACTCAGTATTAAGTTGTATACGACGCATATTGTAGACACGACACCCGAAAATGAGAAAAGGTGTATTGTTAAAACTTGTTTTTTATGGGTTACTTTTTATTAAAATCATACATTTTATTTACATATTTATTTGTATTTTTATCACACAAATGATCGACATCGTTAATAACCCTGACATCCCTAGTTTGACATTAAAGTTCAATGTAAAATTTTATAATTACAATTAGGAATGTAACAAGTAACAGAGTGTATTTTTTACTGTTAGAAAATTACAAGTACTACAGAAAAAAATTATATTAGATGCACTAACGCAGTCCAAAAATATTCCGGTAAGAAGACGCGGATGAGGTTTGAGGTTGCATTATTCCCGGTTCCTCGAACAAATTTTGAAATATAATCCTGGTATCCGGGCCGCATCCGGGCATTCATCACAGGTCCGCTCCCCCACCGCTGCCCGGAGTAACCAAAGTAACCGGGAATACCCCACACATGCACGTGCCTCCACACTTCCAGAACTAATGCATTTCCTACTAAAATCATATTTCTTACTGGGATGCATTAACTTTCGGATTGCATTAAAATAGCGGTAAGCGAGGAAAGATTTCGTCAGAATTAACTTTTAAGGATTGTTATCCGATATTAAGATGAATGTGCAGCAAATCCATTTATGATAGAGTAAAAAATGAGGATATTAGAAATTAATGTAAAGCTGATCTTAGCACAAATAAAAGAATTAAAAAAATGTCACTAAGGTGGTGGAACAGATACTGGAAGATGGTCCCGTTAGAAGCCTCAACAGCCATCGAGCTTGCATGCGAAGATGTACGAATGTGGATGAGGCGAGCGTTGTTTGTCAGGACAGGAGAGTGTGGCGCTCTATCCTCGCTGCTTGATGAGTATTGACAAATTCTTATCTTTTGGAAATAATGCGATGTATTTTGGTGTGAATATCTGAAAATATTTGAAATATCAGGTTGCCTTATATTTTTTTTTATCATATCATATATAATATCATATGTGGGGTATGAAAGCAAAGGCAGCAGTATCCAAAAAAAAATTGAATGCAGTCATCGAGGATTACTAATTTATAATGTACTGAATTTGATATTATATTGGAAAAATAGCCTATAAATTTACAGGAAACAAGATTATGGAAGCGATAGATACATAAAATCTAGAATACAGTTCATATTAAATTAGTAATCGTCGGTGACCGAATTAAAAACGTTTTTTTATTTTTTTTGAATATTGCTGCCTTTGCTTTTAGACCCTACATATCGTATATTATATAATATAATATTATGTATATCATATAATATATCCCTGTAAAATGCACACCTTTAAAAAAACTAAACATATTTTTAGAATTTTTTTCTATTTTTTTCTGATTTATTAATTCTTCTTCTTATTATGGATTTGGACATTGGTCATCATCACTTTATTTACTGCAGCCCAGAATAACTCTATAGTAGACTGGCCAAAACACTATCTCAGGTCAGCCGCGATGTTCTCCGTAAGATCCGGCATTCTCTCCCTGCATCTCAAGATCATCTCGTACATCTCTGAATGTCTCATCACATCACATGTTCAGTATATTGAAGTATTAGTATTTTTATTGTTCTAATTACTTTTTTCGTTTATTCATCCGAACCATGAAATGTACAATATAAATAATATATATTTTGACGAGAGTCAGAAATTCAAGTCGAGAGTCGTAATTGCACGCAGTCGAAGTCTTTCGAACATTTTTCATGAATGTGGAATTGAATGGATTATGGCGGAATGGCGCGCGCGCGAAGTGAGTTAATTTGACATTTTGGCGATCCATAGAAACCGAGAGCGAAACCGTGCGGCGACGACTCATGTGTAAATAAAGAAAGTACCTACAGACGTTTGAGAAGTCTTTCATAGTAATCAGAGCGATACATGCAGTGAATTAAAATTCTATTTTGAGGAATTGGTGAATTTAATGAGAATATAAGTGCAGCCTCCTATTAAATTCGTGTCCAGTGACATTGTAAAATTAAAATATTTTATTTTCAGTGCTTCATTTGCTTCACACATCCACGATTCCGAGACAATAATATAAAAGATTTTTAATTAAACAATGAATTAGCGCAGACACAAGAGATAATCAAATAGAGTTACACTAGTTATGGTTAGTAAACCATGAAATTCAAATAATTTAATTATTATGCGGGTGGGGGGCGGAGTAAATGTTGTTTCTCTTTTATTTTTTTGTTTTTTATGGGCTTTATTTTATCTAAGGGGTCACCACCAATATTTAAATACTGGGGTATCTAAATATTGGAATATATATATAATTCGGGAAGCAGAGAATAAAAAGAAGAATTTGGAATATACTTACAAGATTTATTACGAATACACAGATTTTTAACAGTACTTTTTAATAATAAAAAAAAAAAAACTAGTTATAAAACACTGGATGAACGAGGTCTACGAGGAGAGTGTTAGAAATCGCGTCTCTCCCTCTATTTATAGATATTTGCGAATGCTTCCAGAATATTCTCCCAAAAAAGGTATAGGGCTGTGCTGTCTGCGGCTTTCGACATGATCGATATCTTTCAATGAGAATATCGATCCAAGCCTCAGACTACAATTATATAGATTACCTTTATCTTAAAGATTTATAATCTAATTTTTTTCGTGAAAAAAATTAAACTATTGCAAAAAACACCAAATCCTAGTGAAGTACTATAATATAAAGAAAATAAATCTAATATTTGAAAGCCTTATTGAAAACCATTTCATTCATTCAAAATTTTTTCATTCATTCAAAAGCATTTCAGCTAATTACATAATCTATCAAATATAGGATATTTATTTACCTATTTGACTTACAATAACTATAACTTTCGAATAAGCTTGATATATAAGGTTTGGATTTTATCATTTGGTTTAGTATTAACTTTTTATAAAATGCAAAGACAACTTCCAAATGAATCTGATAATTTACCAAGTACATTAATGCTCTTTACGGATGATTTTTTGCAGCAATTAGACTTGATTACTGTGATGTGATATTAAGTGAATTGAACATTTTCCCAAAAATATTTATAATATGTAAAGTACGTATAAATAAATTACATGTACCGAAAAAGGTACATATAATAAATATTTAAATTGGAAATAAATTTATTGTCTTTGGAGTAATTTAAAAAAATAAAAGCTTAACATTATATAATTTGATTTTAATTATATAATAACAAACAGATTTCATTAGATTATTATAAAACAACAGGTTTTACTTCACGATATAGCGTTTAGTGCAAATGCAATACAAAATACAAAGTAAAACATAAAATGCAAAGTAGAACAGAAAAAATCTGCGAATCTCAAATCGAATTATAGTTTTAATTATTTAAAAAAATCACGATATTTTGTTTTGTTAGCGAAGCTGCATCTAGAGTTGCTACTTTTCTCCCGACGAGTACTTTAATGCAATGAGTTTTAATTAGTTACTAGCGAGAAGGCGTTTGAGGTAAAGGGAGCAGACGTCCCGATATGGCGGGACTTCTAATATTATATTGATCCGAAATGTTTTATTGGCAACCAATTTTTTTTTTATATATTAACTGATTAAAAGTGTCACCTCTATTATAAACCTTTCGATCCGAGCTAATATATTTTTCAAAAGATTGCATAGTTTCTAGACGCTTACTTATAACCCTGAATAACAACCCACTACGATTATTGGCATAACTTAAGACCAAAAAGAATACGACGATCGAGTTGTACAGAAAATTAAAAAAGGATTTGCGGCAAGAAAGGTCTCAGTTTTTTCGTGAATGAACTATGAAGTACAATGTAAATGAATAAAATGTAATTATTAAAAAATAAAATATTGTGACGAGCGTCTGCGCTATCTCGGGGACAGCAAGCAAAGCGCGCTTGATGTAGCCGTGGCGCAAACCACTGAGTAAGGGAATGGCTCTGTCTGCATGCGCCGCGCAGTTTCCGTCCGCCATTAGCGGCTACAACACTCCTTCCACTGACGTTAGACCCAGCATACCCTCTAGCATCACCTCCGATCTTACCGAATATTTCTTGTAGTAATTAGCAGTGGCGTGCAGAATCATAAACTTAGGCTTCCATAAAAAGCATATGGACATATGTGTATTTATGTGTACCTCGGTAAAATATATTTTTTATGTGAGGATTTATAAATAATTAAATCGGATATTGGAAAAACTTCAATTGCACTTTTTCTTCATTAAGCGACAAAAAATAAACTATTAATCAATCAAAAATTTTGTGAGAAAAAACACGCTACAGTACAAAAACCTGCCAACCACATAAAACTAGCCAACACAAAAAGCAATGAATATATGTAATACGGCACAGCTTCAAATGGAAAATATTCAGTTCAGTGAGATTAAGAAACAAATTTGATGCGCATAAATAAGTAAAAAAGTAAAGGCATTGATAGAAAATTATATAAACAAAGAAAATAAAAACACTATAGCTAAGGATTACGGCTAGAATTTTAGATTGCCTTTTTCGTAAATAAGGATGATTGAATTAATATTTGTTTGCAATAATGTTTAATATGCATAGCTGTTCTGCTTATATGCGCTGCGCGTCACTGGTAATTAGCTAGGTCTCTAGGAGCGTTTAATCTACATCATTAGCTGTCGGCTTATTTCCGCACGATATTTCTATGTACATACGAGTAATATATACTTCGCGATAGCCGTGAGCATGACAAAATGGCTGACATTGGAGGCAGCCATTTTATCACAAGCCGCTATCTTTCAGATATGCTTTTATCATATTGCATCTAACACTTAGTCCATCTGAAATATTTTTTTTTGTTTTTTTCTTGTAGTCTTGACATTTCCTTTCGGAGATCGGCGATTCTATTAACCGCCGCACGGAACAACTCAGCCGAGTTACGTTGGTACCAGTCACTCAAGTTACTCAGCCATGAGATGCGGCGTTTTGGATGATGAGTTGGTTAAGACTTTGATACTTTCATACTCAAGTTTCTTACGTTGATGGTCCGCATTGTTTCCACATTTTCCATATGCCGGAGGACTTCAACATTCGTAAATCTATCCACCCAAGAAACTTTCAGTACAGAGCCACATCTCGAAAGCCTCGAAATTACGGAAAATGGTTGGTTTTGTGTCCAAAAGAATGGATAAAATATAACAGCAAACTTAAGTGCAGGCTTAGGTCGCGGTTAGAGAATGAAGGTCTCATTCTGAGAAACACACTTCTTGCCATCTGTATTCGAGCTCTTACTTCTTGAGATGCAGCCTTTCTCTCGTTCACCCACCACTTGAGAACTTTTATTGCATAACTCTTTCAGTTGGTTCATTGTTGATGACTATATTCGGTGAAGGTTTCTTGGTATATGTACGTTTTTATAATGATTTTGTCATTACAATTGGCCACGAGGTGGCTATACTCTACAGCGAAACACATTACAAAAATACCTAATCTGAGAAAATCATGTACACGATTTAATAAATGATTAATTAATTAATAAACACACGATTTATTGAATATAAGAGATCTTTTATACACAAAAACTAGATTCACCACAATTTGCCAAACACCTAGTTCAGAATAACAATAATATATCTCCAAACAATAAACCAATTCCCTTACACTTTTGCAATTAAGGACTTAAACTAAATGTACTAGAGGAATTCGAAAGAAATAAAAATTTAAATAATAATATAATTAAAGAAAAAATCAATACCTGCTTTTCTCCCTTATTACATATATTTGATTTTACATGTTTATAAGATGTCTAGGTATCTTTTCAAAAAATTACATAATACAACTTTCCACTTTGTCTTTTTGAAAATCACTTATAGGTAGGTATATGTTTTTTCTGTTGTTTTACTCAAAATAAAATGTTTCCTGCACTTATTGTAATATCATTTGTATTCCCCAAATTATTAATTTCGGGAAAGTCTTTAATTTAAATCACCTAACATCTATCTTATATTGATTTTATTTATTTAATTATCCTTATTATTTTAGAGTTTACAGTTAATTATCTGCTAAGATTGTATGTATGTTTGTAAAACTACTGCTTGTATTTACTGTATTATTATTCATATTATTATCCATACTAACAAATAATTTTTGTATATAAACGCTCTTAAATATTATATTTTTATCAATTGATAATGGCATAATCTGCCGAAACGGTGTGTTGAGTTTTTAATTTTAAATTAATGGAGTTCTTTACAATGAAAAGCGTCAGTGTAAAAAAAAATATCTGAAAATGATGTAGTTGTTATCTCAATGAGAATCGATTACATACCCCCGGAACAAAAAACAAGTGCCATACCCACTAGACAACAATGGGTGCCAACTTAACCATTATTTGAGTTAAATTTTTAATATTTTCTGGTTTGTTCAGGACTATTGACATCCAAATATACGTAGCACTATCGTAATACACTTAAATTGAATTATTAGTGTAATCAATATTAACTCGGGGGTATTTATATTTCCTCAAGTTGCTTTTAGTTGCTTCAATATTTGTTCAGGCCCGTCCGTATCGTTATTACTGATATTGTGGGTTCTAGCGAAAGTTAATAACTGCAAAATTTGGCCGAGAATGATTATCACATGACATTAGGTGGCTGAACTTGTTGACAAATGTTTCATCTAACTTTATTGAAAATCTATTTAGCTGCTGTGTTTAATTTAAACTATCTAGTTCAAAACAAAACACAGAGTAAAGTTAAACATAACACTATTGGCCATAGCTATAATCAATGATTTTAAAGTATGCTTTTATTTTTTTTGAATTCTTTAAAATAATATACCTTGATGATATCTAAAACAATAGATCTCTCTACTTCTTGCATATACATATACGGAATTTTTAATCTGATAAGCCATTTCTTCATAGCGGTTGTTTAAAAAATGTTTTCGGATTTTCCCCAGTTTTATTAATATAAAACTTTCTTGTTTCAAAACCAAATGAGGGGCATAAAAGCAAAGGCATCAATATTTAAATAAATTAAAATAATTTTTTGAATCCGCTCACCGACGATTACTAATTTATAATACACCGAAGATTTTATAGAAAATATTTTATTTTTTTTATTTTATTTTATTTTCATTTATTGGTTTTCTTACAGCCATATAATTAATCAATCTTGAAAAAAACAATAATTGATGTACAGAGTTTTGGGCCAATTACAAGAAAACACATATATACAATCGATAAAAAATATAGCTGCATTTACCTTCATCTCAAAATTATGTTTCCAAAATTATCATTCAAAGTAAAGACAGCCATATTCTCTAAGTGTAAAAAGCAAAGACATCAAAATTCACTTCTACCAATCAATCTCCGAGGATGTGTCACGTGGCAGAATGGCCGCTTTCTACTAAAGTGAGATCTGATTCGATTTTAGACTAAAATATCATAGCAAAGACAGCAATATCGAATTATGTAAATAGCAAAAACAGCAATGTCCACTATTTGGTAGCAAGCACAGCAATATCCATATTTAAAAGTGAAATATATATTTAAAGTGATACATATAAAAGGAAAACTGGAGAGGTAATTGTTTTAAATAACTTATTTTCAATAGGAAGTAGGTTTCATAGATTCCAAAGAAATTCTCGTGAGTAGTTGACTGGAATTTATCTCAGAAACATCTCGGTCTGATAATGCTGCCTTTGCGTTTATACCCCTCAGATTTTCTTCATTTAAGATATTCCATTTCGAAATAAGTTCATTACCTTCTTTCATATCTCGGATAAACGTGCACCTGGGAAAATCGCATCTCGGTTATGACGGACGTCCACGCAATGTTTTTTTCAATAAAATAAAAGTTTTATATGTACCACTAATACAATAAGTGCCACTAAAAATAATATAAATACCCTCATTACAAAAAATCACCCAATATCTATAAATATTTCAGGTTCCAGGATGGTGTCATCCCTTAATACAATTAATAAAATTCTTCACGTTATCATAAAATATGAAATATTGAAGCAGCCGACGATCCACGTTACAGTATTAAAATCTGGTCACTCGGAGCAGGGGCGACTCAAACTTATGCAATTTCTACTAATTGCTTGCAGCGTTCCGCGTCATTTTTGATGATTGCCTTAATTCCGTTTCATCTCATCACTTCCTTTTGTCAGGTCGTTAGCTGGCTACCGGCAGCTGCTGGTGAGATGTGCAAATTAGCCTTTCCCAAATGAGAGACATTACTTCCCGACCCGGCCCTGTCTGCCGTCACTTGAATGTCCTCATTAGGGGACGATAAGGCCCCACTGTGTGAGAAAAATGAACATTTATGTTGTGAACTTGGTCGAGAATCATATTTCATACCAAATGGCAATGTAAAACTTCAAAAAAACATTTAGAGTGTGAAGCTGGGATGTGTGGAGTTAAAAAATCTGACGTCGTTAGCGCACATGTGTGATTATTTTGAACCCAATGCTCTATTTTAAAAGAATTTTGCGCGCTTACTCATATTTTATTGTTAAGACAATAAGAAAACATACCTTCTTATTTTTATTTTAACTTAATGTTTCTATATACATTTTATTTAATAAGTATCTATTTATTTATAGCCAACACTCATGAAATAGCAATAACGACTTTTACCAAAACTTTATTTTTTATATTTCCTCTGCCGGCAGTTAAATGTATTCTTTCTAAGCCATGGCGAAATGAAAAATTAATTGCTTCTTTGCTAAGTCTTTTATGTACTGTATTTTTGACGGGTAATGCAGGCTCGGCGATAGCAACATCACTATCTTGCAATATTAAATGTTGGTTCGCCAAACATCCCGAGTGGTCAACTGGTTTCTCCATATTTCCAGTATATACCTATATGTGTATATTGGTTTAAAAAAATGATTTTATTACTGATTTATATATAATTACCTCTACATATTTCGGAAAAACATTTCCATCGTCAGGGTGTTTTACATCTGTCAAAATATCAAAATGAATGATGTCTTTTGTTTTTCGAAACTACTTGAATAAATATTTAAAAATATTATTGCTGAAGCTCTTGATTATACCTACACAATTATTGGATTTTTTTTAGAATTGATCTAGTAGTTAAATTTAATTGATAATTAATAATATTTCAATTAGTTTTACATGGTTAGAAAGAATTTCCTAAATTTTTATCAAAATCTTGATCATTTTCTAATAAATGATTTAAAAATTCAGAAAACTTATGATTATTCAGACATCTTAAATGCTCTTTTATTATTAAATTAAAATTTAGATCGGTTTTTAATAATTTAAACTGTATCTTAATCACGCGCTACTTCAGGCACGAACAGCTATTTATATGTATATATGTTTTATATTCTGACGTTTTTCTAATTTCAGCACCTCAAGTTGACGCAGTCTGTAAAATTTCTTATTTCATTATTCTTTGAAAAAACTAAATTTTATTGTACTTAATGTTTTATTCAGTAATGGAAATGAATATTCTAATATAGAATTAATTATAGTAATATACAATCGTACGAGTATCACGTTGTCATGGCACCATACTTAATTTTTATATTTAGTTATGTTAACTGACTACTTTAACACATACGAAATGGCTAAGACAAGGCTAAATAACTAACGGGTGTGATTATTTCATCCAAATTGTCTGTAATCCAAAATGGAAATTTAATACAAACATACATATGTATATCTTAAAATATTTGGGTTAAAATGGTCAAACCGTGTAGAAGTTTATGGACAGTTAGACAAATAAACATATATTGTTTTATTATATACACATGATGCGTAAATTTTGTTTATTTTTGTAAGTTTTATTGGTTATATTTATAATTTGTAAAGTTCTGATCATTGGTTTAACGTATTTTAAAATGATGGATGATCATGAAGACATTGTACCTACTCAGAGAATTTTATGATTGATGATAGTACAATAATTGTTGGTATTTAGTATTTGTGTCGAAAACGGGCGTATATCTAAAATCACAGGAAAATTCAACATCCAATATATATTTATTTATTTATGTATATAATATCAACGCTTTATTGGTTTTGAATTTTAAAATATCTCAATGCACAGCAAGTGCATAGTAATAATCTTTAATTACAATACATGTTTGTTGTATTGCTAGTAATAGTCTGCTTAGGTAAGATGCGCCTTATTTCAGTATAAGAAACAATCTCGGATTGAGTGGAGGACTTGTAGGAAATCCTTAACAATTATAATATTGGTATATATTGTACAATGGATTTATAAGTCATTTATATTTGTTAACCAAATGACAGAATTCAGCAAAGAGGA
>JADDOH010009847.1:0-15390 GCA_016648135.1 Agrypnia vestita
ATGCAGATCTGATCATCAGGGTGCCGAAAGGGGCTGGATTTAATTTTGAGCAGAGAACTTAAGGAATCTGAAAGAATAAGGCACTTCTTTGATTGTTTTGGTTTACATGATTTTAGCGCTTCTCGGATTGCCAAGCACTCAGCAGTAAAAATGGATGTCTCTTTAGGGAGTTAAAATATACCTTGGATACCATCATTTGGACAATAAAACGCAGCACCCGTACAGCCGGTTGCCTGGAGTTTGGATCCGTCAGTGAAAATTTGAGTCCAGCCATACCATTCTTTATTTATTATTTCAGAAAATATTCTCTTAGCGTTAGGAGTGAATTTGTCAATTCCCAAGGAAATGACTTTAGGGGAAAAAATGTGATTAGAAAAAGGAAATTTGTAGATAGGGAGAACAGGGTTTGATTGAACTCGAGGGATGAAACTCCCCAATCTGGAGAAGCTCCGAGTCAAAAGAGGAGGAGTTTTGCCCTTCCAATATGCACTTGACTTTGTGAGATCAAGGAGGGATTGAGAAATAGCAAGAATAGGGTGGTTGGGGACCCTGAAACACTTTATAGTAAAATTGTCAGCTAAATATTGCCTTCTGATTGCGAGAGGGGGCTCCAATGTTTCCACCTGCAATGCATTAATCGGAGATGATCTCATGGCTCCAATAATCAACCTCAAGCATTTTGACTGAATTTTGTCTAGTTTTATTCCTAAATATTTTGGAAGAGGATCAAGCAAAAAACTAGCATAATCTATATGGTTCCGGATAAAGGCATTATACATGAGTTTCAGAGTTAAAGGATGAGATCCCCACCATACACCTGATGTCGCACGGAGGAGGTTCAATTTCGTTTCGCACTTAGAGACCATGGAGTTTACTTGGGAGGCCCAATTTAATTTTCTATTGAAGATAATGACTAAAAATTTTATTTCATTGGCGAGTGGGATACTGAAGCCATCAAATGTGACACACGTCTGGGAAATACGATGTTTTCTTGAGAAAACTATGGCCTGACTTTTTGAGGGGGCCATTTCGAGTCCATTGGAGATAAGCCAGGAGTTGAGCCCCGAGAGAGCTCTAGCAAGCTTCTTTAAAGCAACATGTATATCCTTATCAGAGCAGTAAATTGCTATGTCATCCGCGTATTGGAGTACGGAGCATATCTCTCGAATGGACTCTTCAAGGTCAGCAGTAAATAAACTATACAGAAGGGGGCTGAGGACCGAACCTTGCGGGAGTCCCTTCCAAAGATTTCTGATTAATTTATGAGACGGACCATCTATTAAGATCGTCCTTTCACATAAAATATTAAAGACTAGTTGTACTAATTTTAATGGAAGACCCAGTTTTATAAGCTTATATTTTAATAAGATAGGGCTCACATTGTCATACGCACCACGAATGTCAATAAAGGCTGCTGCAGTACACTTACCGAGAGAAAGAGATATTCTAATATCTGAGGTAAGAATACTCAGGTTGTCAAAAACAGATTTCTTTTTGCGAAAACCAAATTGAGAGGACGAAAGGAGTTCATTATGTTCTGCATACCAATCAATACGGTTTTTAATCATATGTTCAACCACCTTCAGCATGCAAGAAGATAGGGCTATTGGGCGGTAAGAGCATCCAAAATCTGGGTCTTTATTTGGTTTTAGGATTGGGAGAACCAATTGGGCTTTCCATTCCTCAGGAATTTGTCCAGTTTCAAATATTTTATTAATGACAAATAAGTAATAATTTAAAGTGGAGGTGGGAAAATGTTGAATCATGATATAGGATATTTTATCCAGCCCGGGCGAGGAATTTTTAAGGTTTTGAAGAGGATAGGTTAATTCTTGAATAGCAAAAGGAGCATCCAACCAAGACGTGGGACTTGAAAAATGAGTTAAAGATGGAGATTCACTGATATGAGGCACATGTGGAGGTGCCAGATTGTCAGCAAACACTCCTAGCCATAGATTGTTGGAAGACCGTTTAACGGAAGGAATAAAAGATGAGCGATACTTACGGATCATTGTCCATACAGTAGAAATAGGAGTAGTGGGGGATATAGAAGTACAAAACTGTTGCCAACCCTTTCTTTTTTTCTTCCTTAAAAATTTTTTGGTTTGAGCCTGAGTTTTTTTGACAACTAAGTAATTAGCCATACTCATATCTTTTTTGTAGGTAGACATAGCAGTTTTACGCCTTCTTACGGCCTGGGTACATTCTTCATCCCACCAGGGGGGAGAGGCGGGGAATTTTGGGTTAGGGTTTGATTTTGGGATGCTTTTGTCTGCTGCATGTTGGATAATTGAAATTAATTGAGAAAATGTTGATTGAATTTCCTCAGAGGTAATATGCAAAGGGAGGGGAGCGGTAGAGGATTCAAGGAGTTCGCGGAAGTGGTTCCAATTTGCTTTTTTAAAATTAAATTTAGGAACTCTTTTTACAGGAGATTTGGGTGATTTTGAGACAAATGAGAGGATTATAGGGAAATGGTCACTAGAGTGTGGATCTCCTAGTATTGACCAACTGGTTGACGCTGCTAAGGAATTGGAACAGATAGACAGATCCACCGCACTGGCTCGTTGAGACGGGGGACTGAACCTAGTGGGAGAGCCATCATTGAGGATAATTAGGTTATTATCGTCAATGAATGAAATAATATTAGTTCCAGATCGATCACAAAACGCACTGCCCCATGACTGAGAGTGAGCATTGAGATCTCCAAGAATAAAAAAAGAAGAAGGAAGAAGAGAGATAACTGAGTTCCAAGCATCAATGTCGAATGTGCCATTGGGGGGGCAGTATACTGAAACATATCCCACATCATTGACTTTAGCACCTACTATTTGGAATGAGGGAAAGGACGGAAGAGGGATTTGAGAAAAGGAAAAGGAATTTTTTATAAGTAGGGCTACTCCGCCCTTGCCGTCTGGACGGTCATCCCTGAGACAGGAGAATCCTGGGATCTTAAACAGATAGTTCTGCTTAAACCAGGTCTCTGATATTGCTGCTATATCTATATTGTAAGTTTTTAGTAGAGAAACTATTTCATGTTTATTACAAACAGCACTACGGCTGTTCCACTGAAGGGTTTGAACATCGGAGGCTATTATGAAGGGAGTTAAGAGATGAAATTATAGAAGCAGCGTTGGACGGTAAAGAATTGCTATTAGAAATTAAATTAATGAGTATCATAAGTAAAGTCTGAATAAAAGAAGAATTTTCATCGCTAATGGCATTTGACAGGGGAGTAGATGGTGGAAGAGTAGGAGTTTTTGTTGGTTGGCTAATATTAGAAGTAATGACATTGGATGGGTTAGAACTATAAGAGAACAGTTGATCATTATGTCCTTGTCTGTCATATCCCGGAGAGCTAGGAACTTTTGATTTAGGATTATGGTATACGGTTTTACGGAAAGAGGTAGCAGGAAGATTAGGTGTAAAGAGGCAACTCTGGGGAGTTTGAGTAACGGGAGGTTGAGATGAGACATTGGCAAATGATTTTTTGGAAATCGAGAAAATTTTGGATGCTTGAAAATATGATGCATTATTGGCGGCCATATATTGTTTTATGTTTTTTTGTCTGGTTAATTCTGGACATGAAAAACTAGTCGCCGTATGATTACCTGAACAGTTCACGCAGGTGGGGACATCGGGAGGATTTGGGCATTGATTGGTAAGATGATTTTCACCGCACTTGAAGCATCGAGGAGAGGATCTACATGTCACCTTAGAGTGTCCATAGCGGAGACAATTATAACACTGAATGGTTGGGAAAGTGTACAGTTCTACCGGCAGAGAATTGTACAAGAGATATACGTGAGAAGGAAGGGTTTGGCCTTCAAAAGTGAGGACCACTGTTTGTGATGGTTTCCATGTGACAGTACCAGAGGAAGTATCTTTATAGTTTAGGCGTCTAGCCTTTACAACTTTACCAATATTTTGTGAAGTAGAGATATACGAAATTATTTCTTCCTCTGAAAGATCAACGGATATGCCACGTACGAGACCCAGGCGGGTAACATTAAAGGATGGAACGTAAGCTTTGAATTTATTATTTTGTGAGTTGCTAAAACTTGATACAAAATTGTTTGCCAAAGCTCCTGATTCAAATTCAACAGAGATTTTATATCTACCTTCTGCCTTAATACCATCTGGGCGAATGCCTTTTGTTTTTTGTTGCAAAATATGTTTACCAAAATCGATTGGGTGGATTGTACCTCGTTCTGTTCTCTGAACATAGACCAGAAAAGGGGATACTGCTGAATCAGAGTACAACAGTTGAGGATGAGGAAGAGGACCCTGAGGAGCAGAAGAAGGCTCTAAAGCTGGGATTATTGAAGGCGTAGGGGAGATAGGAGGAGACGCAACGATGGTAGAGGGCTTAGGTCTTATTTTTGAAGATCTTTTTTCAATTTTCCTTTTTTTAAAAGCTGAAAAAGAGGAATCTTCTGAGGAATCCGAGTCCTCCAAAGGAAAACGCGATATTCCTCTTATGGTAGATGGTGAAGGATGAGGATCAGGGGGATCCGGAGGATCCGGAGGTCTTAAGTCCTCCATTAAGGATGTAGAAACGGAAATTCGTTAATATGCTACAATACAACAAAATATAAACTAAATACAAAGGGAAAAAAAGGTTATAAATATCTGTTTTATCCAAAATAAGTAATTATCCAAGAGAGCAAGCACAAACACAACTGTCACTTTGCAAACTTGCAACAATACCAACTAAATTATTAAGATAAATAAATAAAAATAAATAAGATGCTTTAAAGTCTTTAGGGCATGATGGCTTTCTAATATACAGTGTCCGGTGACCACTGTCGGAGCCTTTAATAGCATAAAATATGATCAATTTCATCAACAAAACACCCCCTTCATGTAATTTTTCTCCAGCCATAATTAAAATGGCAGCCATTTCAGTTTTTATGCTACCCAAGCATGGGCGCGTGTCTATTTACTAATATCTATCCATGTAGAGGTCCTACATATATCGAAGAGGTCTCATTTGAAAGATAAAAGAATAAGGATCAATATTACATTAAGCACCAAAATTTAAAAAAAAGTGACCAAAAATAATTGTTGAAAAAAAAAAAAAAAAAAACATGTTTTTTTAGATAATTGAGTTTAGTTTATTATTAGGAAAATGACATATAGGGTGTGTTTTGTCAATGAAATTGATCATATTTAATGCTATTAAAGGCTCCGACACCATAAATTGTGTCACTGTGCGGTTTTATTTCAGGATTCCACTAACAAATCTCCATTGAAAAAAAAAAAAAAACTACAATTCCGGTTTATAGAAATAAGACTCTTTATTTATAAATACCTACTACCGAAAAATTATTTTTATAGTAAAAATTAATATTTATAAAAATATTAAAATAACATTAATTATTTATATAAGTAAAATAATGAATAGTGATTTTTATTCTCGCTGCGTGTCTTACCTCCCGCGTCGCCTCCGGAATCTCCGCCGCCCTGGCCCCCGGCACCCCCACCAAAGCCAAGGTTCATCCCCACGCCGGCTGAAATGTATTTCATAAAGCTCTATGTACTATAAACTCTACCATCGGCGTGCTTGTAATTCTTTAAATAGTGCATACAATGTGAGTAGCTTGTTGATGTAGTGGTCATGATGCTTGTCTAGTGATCTTGGTGGTTGGAGGTTCGAACCCCTTTCCAGTACACCATCAAGTTAGTCCTATTTTCATAGCACAAGCGTTTAGCTTGTTTCGAAAATAGTAAGAATATTGATGCGATATGCATTCCGTGTTCGCATCTCTATTAAAAAAAAATAGTTACATGTATGGGGTGTCTCATAGCTAGAAGAAAAAACTGCGGGGGAGTCTTCTTTACACAATTTTGAATAGAAAATATTCTTTACATTTTAGGTGAAATGTCGACAATTACGGAGAAAAGCGACGTCAACACTTGCATTTTTTCCATCAATATTTCTGATTTATCTTTGGTAAACATTAAACTATCATGGAATTAATTTATATTGAATATTAACCGTTTGATTGCCAATCGTCGACTTTCGTCGATTCGTGTTTTAACAAAGATTGCCGATCGTCGATTCCCGTCGATTGCGTCAGTCGTGTTTTGATTCGCACGTACGTGGGGTGTGGTGCTGCGGCGTTGGTAAATATTATTGTAATATTATCTTAATAGTTGTAAGATCGTAGTAAACCGTTTAAATTTCAGATTCATTTATTATTTTTTTATTTTAGTTAATTGAAAAACTATAATGTCGAGCGCGTCCTCTGAAATGTCTGACAGTGGGAGCGACCAGGAAAGAATTTACGTCGCTGTGTGGTCTGTAGTAATAAAGATGGTGCTGGGCTGCGTAGATCAACGACTATTTGTGCGTATTGTAAGAAGGGTGTCCACACGGCGTGTGCAGGAAAGCACAGTTGTTGATTTTTTTTTGTTTTTCATTTTTGTCTTTCTTTTTTTTTTTTTTTTCTGAATAAAATACTGTATTCATTTATACAAGCGTTTTATTTCAAATATTTCGATGTTCTTTATAAAACACCGAAAAAATAATCAAAATCCATTAAAATTCAAAGAATTTATGGGCTTTTAAAAAAAAAATATATTTTCAAAAAAAAAAGTTTTCTTGGTGGCATTTTAGAAGCAACTGTATGAATTTTTTGGCACTCAAACGGTTAAACACCAATATCAAATAAAAACAAAATGACATAAGTATCATTCTGGAACACATATTTTTAGAATTCCATGAAATGAATTTCAAGTCAATTGTAATAAACATACCTTCAAAGGTGTTTGATTGAACTTTCTAAAGTGTTTTGATTCGGTTCTATTTTTTTTGTTTTATTCTCTTTTTGCTTTTTCGAATCATGTGAGTCTCTGTGGAACTCCTAAGTACTTAATGTACCAATTGGACGGTACTTTATTGACAGGCAACTTCTATGTTTTTAAATACATATTGCAATCAATTTATTCTATAATTTCCACTAGAACTACTTTGATGATAAAAACTTGTGATTAAAATTTAAATAAATACCTCCCGCTCCCGCATCGGCACCTCCACCTTGACCATTGCTCTGCAAATAACACAATTTGGTTTATACCACAAGTTTCATTGGAAATAAATTAAACAGGTCCAACATGTCTCATTTTAAATTATCCAAAACATTTAATCCATCTGCATAATCAATATATCAATATATATATAAAAGAAACCCATATTTCCCTGCCTGCCAAGTTTTCTCCACAATCAGCCACAACCACCCACCGATGGTTATGGTGGTGGATAGCCCTTGGTGTCACATCGAAAATATGCAAGTTTGGTGGGGGTGGCTGTGCGTGGGTGAGAGTGGGTGACGAAAATGTGCTTTCTAGTATATTGTTTTGTTATGGGAGGGCCGCAAATGCTTCAGATTGTTTCAAAATAGGCGCGCCGACTGTGTCGGTAAGTCTAGAAGGTTCCGAAAAAAGTTCTGGAAGGAGAAGGTTCTAAAAAATTCCCGAAAGTTCTAAACTGAGTGGCGGAATGTGTCGGTGTGTCTAAAAGGTTCCTGTACATTCGATAAATTTCTTGAAAGTTCTGGAAGGAGAATGTTCTAGAAGGTTTGCGAAAGTTCTATGACGATCCAAACAGTGTACTAAAAATCTACATGTGCAAAGCCGCGCGGGCACAGCTAGTCTATTATAGAAAATCCCTACTTCAATGGATGCAGATTTGTTGGTGTGTAACACAGTCAACATGTGTTTTACAATTTTATAGGTGTACAATTTTTACTTATAATAAATAATCATTAAAATAATGGTTGATATATGTATTTAAGTGAATATGTGTATCAATTATTGTGGTAAAGAGCTAAAAATGAGAAAAAATATTGTTCATCGCGAACGACAGCATAAAGACACGTGACTGCGCTACCTCTACTAAAGAGCGAAAATCGGCAAGCCGTCAAATCCGGCACCCTGCGATTTACGCGCTGTGCAGTGCACTCTGCGCACCACGCACAGGACTCTCCGCACCGCTCCTCCCTATATTACATTCACGTATTGACAAATTAACGTCGGTTTCTTCGAGAAAACATTTTATTAGGTTATGTTTGGTAAATTCTTATACATATATTGTAGTTATTTTATTGAATACATCAATATATTACGGAGGAATCCTAAACTATGAACTCTGTATTTAGTAAAGATATGTTATAGATGTCTCATAGAAACAAAATTATATTTTTTATGGGAAAGTAGGTATGGAAGTCTTTAGGTGTTCACAGGGCTTACGCCTTATCGTATGGCTGACTTAAGTGATCACTTTACACAATGTAACATTCACCATTTCCATACATGATAGAATACCACGTCTATCATATTTTTGGAAGTTGTATAAATTTAAGTTTTACAACCTGTTTCAAATCATTAGCGCGACCGGCATCATAAGCTTTTGTATTCCCGCTAATTAACCACAGATGTCACTAATTAGAGGGATTGTGTACTCAGTTAACAGTACCGGACCGGAATTGTTAAAGAGTTTGCCTCTTATTTCAGCAGATCGTCACAGGCTTGTGTTATGCTTGCACGACAGCATCCCGATAGATGAAGATTGTCTGTTTATCACGAAGGTCATCATCATAATTATTTTCATAGCGAAATTAACTATTTACAGTGTGAACAATAGAGTACCAGTTCATGCATTATTTTCTAGAAGTATTTATCTGTTGCGTGCATCGAATACGTCATTGTTATGATAATTATCACAGTTTCCTTTTAATAATTGTTTTTTTTTACTGTTAAATATGTCATTGCATGGTCCCAAATACGTGGGATTTCCGTAGTACATGTACAATGGCGAAATGATTTCAAGGCCTTGCCCATATAAAAAGTGAATACAGTACTGATAAGTTATTTTACACTGTTTATACACATTGAATACACTAGCAATTTACAAATCACTGAAATACACTTATATTTACAAATTTTACATAATACAGTAAAACGAACCCCGATAATTCAAAATTTGTCATAATTCGAAATTTTTAAAATACACAATTCCCAAAACGGGTTATAAAAAACAAAAATGTAAGCGGCTTATTGATGACTCGCACCCGTGTGGGGTGTGCTTTTTATTTTATTATTATTATTATTTTTTAAATAGAGATGTGAACACAAAATACGTGTCACATCAATATTCTTACTATTTTCAAAATAAGCTAAACGCTTGTGCTATGAAATAGGACTAACTTGCTGGTGTCCTGGAATGGGCCTCGAACCACCGATCACCAGATCATTAGGCGAGCATCTTGACCATTACACCAACAAGCTACTCATATTGAGTTTTTGGTGCCTTGTGGAATCCACATTATCTGTACATATTGTCTTCGTTCTACTGTATGTAATATTTAGATACTGCGTGGGTGATGTTAAATTGATTACAAATATACATGCAAAGAAAGCATATAAAAGCATGTTGTCAAATTTTTATTTATTTACATATTACCTTACTGACGACAAGGACAATATTTCTCATACAAATATACTGTTATATTAATATAGTGCTAGGATAGTTTAAATAAAACAAGAGAAAATTGAGTTTAAGAGTAAGCTAAGATTGAAGTATCTATTAGCGGTTACACAAAGAAACTAGTTGAGCTGTCTAAATTTTACTTTGATTATTTTCTGAATTTTTTGAAAGAGTGTTAAAAAAGCTTTTCAGAAAATTCTTTGAAAAAAATAGAATTGCAATCACTACGGAATTGCATTTTGCTTGGTTTCTTTTCTTTGTTTAATTTCAAATAGTGACTTACCGTTGAAATAAGAGAAACGGCCACAGTGATTAAGAAAATCAATCTGAACATCTCACCAACGGTGTACAGTAAGAGCTCGGCGAAACTGGCTACACAAACTTTCAGCCATATGAAAAGAATTATATATATATAAGCCTCACTCCAGTTGGATATTGTAAAAGGTACTTCAGAAGAAGTTTGATGCATGTCCAATATTGATTGGAATAAAAAATTGTCACAATACGTGGCAGCGGGAGGCAAATAAAACTAAAACAATTTAAAGTATTTATTAATTTACCAAAAAGTCACCGGACACGAATTTAATTTGATCACTTTTCTTCAATCCTAATAATAATAATTTTCTTTGTCTGTTCATCTGTCCGACCGTCTGTCTGTCTGGAGATGGAGCTTGTACCCCGGGCGAGCAAACTCGAACGCGGAGACCTACGGAAGTTGCCGTCACCGTATGTGCGGGACCCTTCGAAAATAGATTACTTATAAAACCTAGCAAAGACGCGAACCATTTCCAAAAATGGTATTACAGAGCGCACAATATATTTTCTTTAGGTTTACTAAGTGCTTTATAAACATTTTCTCTGCAAACAATGGCATCTTCTGTGTAGCGTAGTGTAGTGGCTAGGATTCCATACCCGGTACCGGAATTTTTTTTCTCATTTTATTTTGATGTAGTTTGATGCGTGTTCGCATCTCTATTTTTTTTTAAAATTAAAAAAAATATAATACTTATTATTATTTCATGGGTGTCGGCTATAAATAAGTAAATATTAGTTCTTTAGGAATGGGCATAAAAGTACCGTCATTTTTTACAGGTTACAGCTGGTAGTTCTTAATATTTCACTAATTTATGGAATATATCACTCATCTGTGGAGTACTTTATCGCTTGCTAGAATACTCGCACACAGGTTTGCAAACAATTCACGTCAATATGCACATAAGTGGTTGCACTTATTTCAAACACTAGTTACGTACTCCTTAAATCCTCTGCTTAATTTATTGTCGCTTGATATCTATATCACATATCAAACGTTAAAACAATAAGGTCTTTCATATCAAATATAACTGTTCGAAGAATATTTTTTCTTCTTCTGTATGAAGGCTTGAACTTTGTGGTGACATTATTATTAAAATAAAACACAAATTACTTTGTTTTCAGCACTTTATTAGATTAAAAAATCTACATGTTTCGAGAACAATGTTCTCTTCATCAGGATTATTGTGTACTCTGTAGACATGTAGATTTATTGTAGGATTATTGTGTACTCTGTAGACATGTAGATTTATTGTAGGATTATTGTGTACTCTGTAAACATGTAGATTTTTTAATCTAATATGGTGGTGAAAACAAAGTAATTTGTGTTTTATTTTAATATCAAATATGTTGGTCCCGCGATTCTTCGACATTTCTAGCGATTTCTCGAAATCCGGTGTTTTCGAGATTGCCCTAGACGTCTCCAAAGTGTTGTAGAGTGTTCGAGATAGATAGGTCGTAAACCTTGTAAACACCTAAAGACTTCTATGCCAACTTTCCCATATAAATAGCTTTTTCTCTGTGAGACATCTGTAATATATATTGATTAATAATGATCCTCTGGAGTCAAAATTCAATATTGTGTTCTTGAAAATTTTAAACATACTCAAAATACTCTGTGATATATATGTTACAGCGAATTTGCATTTTTAGTGAGACTATACTTTCACTAGTAAAAATGTACTTTTCCCGGTCGGGCAGAGTGGGGGCAGTGAAAACATCTAAATCAACGAATTCTCAGATTCACTACACATAATCCGTGAAAATACATTACTCAAAGCATAGACAATATATCGGTGAAACCATCAATTTGTACACGTAATTCTTAAAGCGTAGAAAGTATAAAGGCGGCACTACACTAGACGATTTTTATTCATTTTGCGGTCCTATTTTAACTCCTAAATTAAAATAGGACAGCGGCACCGCAAAACGAATACGAATCGCGAAGTAAGGTGTCGGCTGAAAGATCGCGCACTCGGGTTTTTTATGATATCTGACGACTGCCGGAACAAAACGAGGTTATGTCACCATGTAAATATTGGGGGGTTAAGGGAAAATTTTTATTAATGAATATGTATTTTGTCAATTAAGTTTATTAAATATGTTTTTTTTATAACAATACAACAAAAGTTTATTTCTTACAAATATAGAAACATAAATAAACATACACCCGGTATTATTAATTTTAAATGAACCTTTAAAAGTGCGTCAAGTAACAAACACTCGATGCGAAAAATACAAAAATCAAAGAGATTCTAAGTCATCATTTACGTTTGAATTCATTCAGATTCTTCCGCATTTCCAATTTTCTATCTTTTTATCAAAAATGTGTCTAATGTCGTTTGCGTTTCTTGTTTGCGCACGTGTAAAGCACGTACAACATAAAGTGCGCGGTTTTTAAGTTCGCAAACTTAACTCGGCTCGACGACGGTGACAGACGTGAAGCTTGCTCGCACCGTATCATTTTTATGAGTTTAATCGACTGTCTTTTGAATTATAAGATGATCAGAATTTCGTAAGTGTTCGCGATTAAAATTTTAAAAATATATTATGTTTTAGTTACCTACCTAAACCAATCATTGAATATCAAAGACCAGTCCAGAAGTGTGACAGTTCGAGAAACAGAACTATCGCCACAGAATAGAGAATATGCTATCGCTCAAAGGATAAAAATTAGAAATACTGTCGCTTTAACTAAACTACTAAACGCAAAATAAATTTTGAAAAACAAGGTCCATGTGCCATTAGAATCTTGTTATAAAATCATATAATGAAGAATTGGTGCAGACGAAACTTTCAACACTTCAAAATGACTATTTTAATAATATCCGTTACCTACATAATGTTGATTTGCACAGAAGAAATTAATAATGCAGTAAGAACCTTGTTCACGCAATGACTTATTAAATTGTTATTCAAGGCCCGGTTGTTTCAATTTGGATAAATAAAAGTTCGTTTAAAAGCATAGATTTTTACGGAAACGGATTTCAGACTTGTCAAATTTAATTTTTGACAGTTCGGAAACCAATAAATTCACTAGTAAGTGCAAGTTAAAATATTGTATTCATTTCTATTGGTGAAAAACTCTTGATAAGATATGATAAGAATGACCTTGAA
Source organism: Agrypnia vestita (assembly GCA_016648135.1). Lineage (NCBI taxonomy): Eukaryota > Metazoa > Arthropoda > Insecta > Trichoptera > Phryganeidae > Agrypnia > Agrypnia vestita. The sequence goes on from JADDOH010009847.1 coordinate 12,920, forward strand.
TATACTTTCTCTAAAATGCCAGTGAATGATGGACTCACTAGAAAATCAGATTCACTGTAACATATATACTGAATATCTCAAAATATTATAGGTGGAAAACCTTGACTTGATATTTTTTAATTTTTCAATAGCAGTATATTCTTTATTATGAAAAATGTATTTGGTACCTTTGTTAATCAGATTACTCTGCCCACGGTCAGTAATATAATTATTGCACTGTTATTGTTTTGTGCTCAGATTTGCACTCTTGTTAAAAATTTTAAATTAACTCCAAGCATGCACTTTTAGATTAATAAATAATGTATTACGTGCATTATGTTAAATTCCTCTTTTAAAAACTTTTGTCGAGTCTAATTTGATATTGATTATGTTCCATTGGTCCCATTTTGATAATTTACAATTAGAATTGATTCCTGGATAAATATGGCGTGGCTTTACATCTTTCGGTCAGTGTTTTGTCCTCTTACAGAAACAAAACGGATTATCTGATGTTGGCACACCGAAAAATTGAAAATGAAATTGTTTTGATTTGTAATTAAGATGTATTATAGATGTGTCAAAGACGAAGCTATTTTTTATATGGGAAAATAGGTATGGAAGTCTTTTTGGATGTTCATAGGGCGTACGACCTTATGTACGTCTGTCTTAAGTGATCACTTTACACAATGTAATGAATTTCCGCAAAGTAGGATTCTTTATTAATTAATTGAATATTTTCATAGTCAGGGCATAGAAGACCTATTTATGACACTTAAAATAAATAAATTATTAAAAAATTACGCCGACTTGCTGGGAAAGAATCTGGAACGGGGCGGGAGGTCATTGTATAGGAACCAGAAGCCTACGCAAAAAACTTCAATCAATACTTTATACGAAACTCACCCTTCTGAAATTTTTTGGAATTAATACAAAAAGTACATCCACTTCCACCGGATATTGACTAAGTGACTCACTGCATTTGCAAACGTTTCGAGAAATATTTTAAAACAGTGGGTGGAGACTTTATGAAAGTGATAAAACTATTCTGGAGCAGCAGGGACCGAGCATTTGTACGGGCATTGATTAAATTATTTTAACACGTAATTGTTGATCTAATATGAATTCTGAAATGCAGTAAGAATTTTTAAAAACATAACTTATACAAAAAGTCATACATATGACAATTATGGAAAAAAAATCGCGATAGTGTGAAGCCGCAAAAGTCAAAGCGCGAAGTGGCGAGGGATTACTGAAATAAAATAAAATCTACCTATTCAGACATAACCTGTGAACAGTTAAAAGTTTGCATATTAGCATACAACAGTTATATTTTATGTACATATGTAATATACAGTGCGCTTCCGATTATTCGGGGTCGTATTTAACCGGATTGCGGATTAACAGGGACAGTAAAATATTCTGTTATTTTTTTAACATTTTTTAAATTTCTTTATGAAATGTAAAAATATTTTTTCTATCAACTAAAGTATATTTCGCAAATAAAATATAAAACTTGTGAAGTTATGAACACGCTGAATTACGAAATTGTGGACATTCTGAAATTTTCATGAAATTTCGAGAATCCCTGTCAATATTTTCTTTATAATATTCACCAGTATAAGGTCACGGTAGCTAGTTTCGGTCCACAACACATATCTTACAATAAAACAAGAACAGTATTTACTACCACCTGTTCTCTTATTGAACAAACTCCGTATATTAGAAGTGGGAATACACTACATTTTCGGACTTATTAAATGTTTATTTTCTTACTTTATATGCTCAAATTGTATTTTCATCGCGTGTAACTGTGTATTACGTATGTGTATTTTTTTAAACCATTTTTGCTGTTTTTGAACATAAAAGAGTTATATTAGAGAAAATACATTGTCATTGTGAAGTTGCAATTTCAGAATAAAGTTTTGTGAATTATTAAAAAAAAATTATTAATCAATTAGAAAAGACATACAGAGAAATCAAATTAACCCGTTTAAATAATCCCGGTAGCACTTAAAATATTTTTGCGTTAATTTGATTTTTCTGTATATCTTTTCTAATTGATTACATAATAAAAATTTGTAAACGAGTTGTTCTTTATAGAACAAAAACTTGAAATAATTAACATAAACGAAAATAGGTCATCAGTGAAGTCGTGTATATAATGCTGGTAAACAAATGACGCACAATATTTTACAAAACAAAAAAAAAGTTGATTGAGTTTGCCAGATTTTCTGATAGTGGGAGTGGCATGTCTGTGTGCAATTATGTGTATTTTTTTGAATATGTCGTGTGCTTGTACGTAATTCTTTTTCTCATTTTTTGCTGAGATTATCCGGGTCTTTTTTCTCCCTACCGCCCCGGATAATCAAGAGTCTACTGTAATCTACTTCTTAACGATGTAGAACAGGAGCTGTCGTAATTTACTTTGGTTTGTTGAATTTGATTTATTAGCATGACTAATTCTTTTTCAGGTATTCCAGCGGCTGAAAAAT
>JADDOH010009849.1:0-15156 GCA_016648135.1 Agrypnia vestita
GTTCAGGGGCTAAAAAACTCGACAAGGCGCTAACATCTTCTCCCGTCTTGTGCCGCTTCGGTATAAGCCGATCAATCAAGGTCCAATCTATCCTCCACCAGTTGCTTTACCCCTAGAGTTGCTGAGAAGATTTGTCTTGGCACTCAGTCCTTTGAGATTTGAAAGATGTGTTCAAACCACTTTAATCGAAAAAAAATTATGTGTGCTAGTAACGACTCCATTCCGAGGGTATCCCTCATGTCTGTACTTCTCAACACTAATGATTTTGATCTAAGTGCTCGAAATAATTTTATATTAACACACTAAGTAGAATGTGTCCTATATGTGCCTGTTTAAAAGAGGATTAACAAAAAAAAAAAATTGCTAGCACCCCAAAGAAATCCAAATTAGCGAATAATTGTTAACATAAAACATAACAAGTTTCATGAGAGAGTACGGGCATTATCCTTGGCTTTACCCAATCAAGTTTCTCTAGGGTATGCTTGGCTATAATATGTAGTTTAGAGACTATAACGAATGTGTATTTGATTACGCATTTTTATCGATTGTTGCGCGATATGACCAATAATCCTGGAATTACGCGGAGCATAAGTTTCCCATTCCAATATACAAGACCAACCTGTCAATGGTTTTGCCTATTGGAAGAGCTACTGCTAAGCCAAACAATATCACTCTGGACAACAATATCAATATGTCTCTGAGAGGGTTTTCCGAAACAGGATTCTCCTACGCCGTTGATTTGAATGATTCTATATACAAAAACCCAATTTATAAACCAATTAGAAAAACATACAGAAAAAATCAAATCCACGAAAAAATATTTGGCTGCTACCGGGATTCGAACCATGGATCTCCTCCTATCCGGAGGAGGCGCGTTATCCAATCACGCTGTAGCGGCCTTGTACATTTGCGTGAATATTGTTTAATATTAATTTTGTTGTTCATATATTTCTAACTTATTTATAATATTTACGAATTTAATTTAAATTTATTATGTAAATGTTATATAAAAATAAATAAATTGAAATTGAGATTGAAAAATTGAAAGTGTGACAGATTTTTTCAAATGAAGAGGACATAGAAAAATACAACAAATTAGCCAATAATGCATTTGCCTTTATTAATTTTTGTCAATATTCTACAATATTTTCGAAGCCTCTACGATGAAGATTATTTACTCTCTTTAGTGAACACGAACAAAAGGAAGTATTCACTTTTGTTTTCTTGACATTCCATTCAGAAGGCCTGCAATTTAATAAAATAATAAATGTGACGTAAAAGAAAACACAATATCTTGTAGAGCAGTTTTCTTTCAAATGAAGTAAAAACCTTTTGCCAATTTGTTTTACTTTTGGCGTACATTTTAAAATAAATAAAAAAAAAACGGTGACTACTTACGTCAACGCCTATTGTTTTTTCAGAATTTAAAACATATTTCTACTTTCATAATCATTATTTATACGATGAAAAATGAAATTAAATGACAAAATTCGGTCATTTACTAGCATGCAGTGTAGTCCTAAATGTCTTTTAGAATCAAAAAACTCCGGACAGAACAACCCAAAATAAATCACTTTATCATATGACATCTATGAAATTCTGTGAGTGTATTTGAATTTGAGAATATTTGCAAGATCATGCTTACAATCAAATGAATCAAATGAAAGTTATTTCTCAGTTTGACATGTGTCGAAAATTTCAACGTCTTCATTACTTGGAGAGAAATCATCATCCGCCCACAGCGATCGTAGTCAATCATCAATCATAGTCAATTGTCAATCTTGCCTTCCACAAAAAAGTCCAATGCAGAGCATAGATAAAACTACATGATAAAATTGTTTCATTTTCACATAACGGCCTGTATATACGGGAGAGATTTTTATGAGATTTTACATTTGAGACGATCTCTGAGATAAACTCACATTTTGGGGGAGTTTAGACAACTTGCCGGCGGCCATTTCACAAGCGATAATTTTATCAATGAAGATAAATACATTATTCAAATTTAAAAGTGTAGTGGTGGCCCTCGTAGGCCAGTGGGTGTGATATTGACTTCCCACACCGAGGATTCTGGGTTCGATTCTCTTTGAGCTCAAAATTAAAAACACCCTGTGATTTAATCAATGGGTGTTTTTTTATGTGTTTCGCTTCTGTGATTGTCTCTTGGCCTGTTGAAACGTAAATAAAAATAAATAAATAGACAACCAAATTTTTTTTTTGATATTGCAAGATTATTCATAAAAATAAGGAATAATACACATTTATGTAAGGTTTGTAAATAAATACTATAGTTACACAACATAACATAAAACAACCTGAAGAAACACGCTGGTATCACAACTCATCAGAATTTAAAAACATCGTCACCCTAATAGATTTAATATTTAATATAATCAAATATTTTTATCAAAATATTACTGTTTATAAAGAACATCAGAAAATTTCTATTTTTGAAGCGAAAATCACTAATTTAGAAAAACATTTTACAATGCTTCCGAGCTGAACTAATTTATGAAAAGAAAATAGATTAAACCTACAATAAAATAGTTCATATGGAATATTGATGCCAACATAGGTATTGTATATAAAACATGTAAATGGCATACAAAGGAACTAAACCGAAAAAAACAACTGCCAGTGAAACGGCATCGGAAAAACGTCGTAGACCTCCAATGGGCTTTGGAGACACATTTCTACTTTTGCGATATTCGTGTGCAGGCCGTATCTCAGATATTTGCCGTTTTGCATCTCATTTCACGCTTGTTAAACGTCAAACCTTAAATAATACAAGTACCACTCCATTGAATATTAATTTCCAACACTTTAGTTGCACTGGAGTTACTTAGGTCTGCCAAGCAGCTAATAAGCTATGTCTCATTTCGTTCTTAAATTCCTAGATAATTTAAATTCCTAGATAAGTTAAGATTCTCCCTGAAGAAGCTACAGTCGTAGCAAAACTTGGTTGGACAATAAATATAAGTGGTGATTAACTAAGTTATGTTTATTTATTTAATCATTAGTTTTTTGATTATTATTTAATATTTTTGATAAATAAATATTTGAATGCAATTGCAATTTGAGTGAAATGAAATATACAAGCTAGTTTTCACAAATAGGAATTGGCGCGTATTTATTGGAAAATTTAAAGGGAATATATGTTAGGAACCCACCAATACCAATATAAATTGTGAGGTAGGTACTTACAGTTAGGCCATCTTTTAACTACGCGAGATAATGCCTTAACTTTTTAGCTAATGTCTTTTTTTACGAATACTCTTTGGATTTCTTTCCGATTTATCATGATTTATACTATGAACACGAGGGCTTTCCCTAAACTTAATCCATAAATTTATTCAGTAAAAAAACGGGCAGAACTATCAGGCCTTTTTATTTCAAGACCATAAAGCATTTTGAGTTTTCTACAATATGTAATTTATTTTATAAAGGACTGTTTATAAAATTTTTACGTTGCCGTGACGTTAGTGAAAATGTTATAACTTTATTTTATGTTTTCTTTTTTTTGCATTTTCGTGTCTTAAAGTAGTTTTTAATTTTTTTTTAAATCATTACACGCAATGCATACTATTTTATAGTTTATTCACAAAATATCAAGTTGCAAAGGTCGGAATATAGGAATATTGGTATTGGTGGGTTCCTAACATATATTCTCTTAAAATTAAAATTGAATAGATAGGAATAGAAATTATATTAATTACATATTTGTAAAAATAATAACTGTCAAGCTCTTCAAGCTTATATGTAGGTGAATGGTGTAACATTTTTTATTATCAATGTGTTATATATACAAATATGAAATTCGCGCGGTGTACCTATATAGCGATAGCATGCGTAAGGCAATCATATAACTTTGTCTCTTCTCGCATACATATTCGTCACGCATAGTATTGATGTGTATCGGTCCACAACAAAATCGTCTTGTGCAATGGTTTAACATTATGGTTTCGATAGATCTACTATAACTAATGTTTTATTTTTTTCACCTCTGTCTTAGCCGGTGAAGTAACTACAGAGAATCATGGTCCTGCGGTGATCGGAAGCCGTTTCAGCCAATCGTAGTAGGATACGGTCGACGCACTCTCGCTCGCAATGACGACCATTCTATCGACGATTATTGTAGCGATAAATATTCTTGTTTGCAAGCATAATCAATTTAAAATAAATTGTTTCAATCCATCGCGAATTTCAGAAGTGAGTATCGTTCGCTTCCTGTAAACTTTCTCTATTTTATTGGTTCTTTTGTATACATTGTCAATTGTTGTATACAATAACAATTGTCAATGAAGTATTAAAGTTTTGCAAAGCTGAAAAAGCGAATAATATTACCGTCTGACAGTTTGACAGATAGAACGGCCGCCATTACTGCAAGGTTTCTTTAGTGCTGCCCGACCAAATTTCTGTATTTAATACGACACCGGTCACCGGACATTCTGTACATTATGTATTGTGTAATAAATTCACACCCTGACAACTTCTGTTACGCGATAGGGTCGCCCTCCCTCGCACTCCAAGTTATAGTGGTACGTCTATATAATAATTACCAGCACTTTTAATTTTTTCGGAAGAAATCTATTTTTTTGAAATAATACCATAAAAACACGCAAAACGGACCGCTGAAAAATCAGCTTTCAATTAAATAATATCGCGGAGTAAAAGCAATTTCACCGTTCGGCTCGGTCCGCCGGCCATTTTATCGTTGTTTATTTTTGACAGAAGAATATACCTGTCCGCCCCATTGTCTCTGTAGGTACCGCGGGAGGGCCGCTTGTTGAGCCGTCCGAAACAGGCACTAGGTCTATATTTGAAATGTTTGCTGAAGACATCTAATTGTGTAGTTGCGACTGTGGAGCGGGCCGGACCGCCGGCAATAATGACTGGCTCTTCTCGAGGGACGCGCGCTACGAGAGAACACCGGAATAATATATTTCTCATATTCATTATATAATTGTTTTTTATCATCTTTCAGAAAAAATATCAAACTGGATAGAGAATTTGAATTAACTAAAATATTATAACTCTGTTTTCTTGTCTGTTGTCCTGGGAGGTTATGTCATTCGTCAATCGTTTTTATTTGGCAGAAATATTAAATGAATTACAAAAAAAAAGTAATCCATAAAAACCAAGTTTTTATTGTACTCCCTTTCTTTGTAAAATATAACAAAAATTAAAGATGAATTAAAACATACAACACTAAACTTACAGTAATTTAATATATTTCTAAAATATCAGATGTTTTGAGCTTTGATAAGACACTTCATGCTTTGAAGATTAAATTCTAAAAACATTTGTCAGTCAATTTAGATTTTCGACATTCGTACTGAAGTACCTATTATGCATACCGACGGAGTAATTCAAATTTAGAAAATATTCCGCAACGTTATCGGGCCACCGAAATCAAACTTTTCGAATGATTCCATTTTGAAAAAACTAATAAAATTTCTAAAAATCCTAAATTATACTAAAATTATAAAATTTTTTTAACGATAATTTGATAGATCTTCTTGATCGTTCCCACGAGTCTACTTGCCAAGTTTCAGCTCGATTGGATCACGGGAAAAGGGTCAAAAAATCGATCCAAAGTTTTTGTTGACGGCAAGCAAGCAGACCTTTAACCTCCTATTAACAACACGAGTTAATAGGAGGTTAAAGGGAGCAATAAACCTTTTTTTAAATTTTATGGATATTGCTGCCAAATATCATAAATGAATTGAAAAAATTGAATTCGAGATTTTATACTTCACAGGAGGCGCTATATTTTGAAGAATAGTCCATATAAGTCTATGAAAAAGGTTAAATTACTTTAAATACAGCAATATATTCGTAGTGTAAAAAGCAAAGACAGCAATATCCGCGTAGTGTAAAAAACAGAGTCAGAAATATCCACTTCAATCAATCAACCCCCAATAACGTAGCACGTGACAGAGTCGATGTCAATTTAAGACTAAAACATCATAGAAAAATGAGCAATAAGAGTGTTCTTAGGTTTTCACGGCCACTCAGAATTTTCAGGTTTGTGTTTTCTGGGGTATTATGCCGTGTTATTACGACCTTTCGGGCCGAAGTTTCGGATCCCATTGCAGGGTCCAGGATGATGGACCCTGCAATGAGATCCGAAACATCGGCCCGAAAGAACGTAATAACATGGCATAATACCCCCAGAAAACACAAACCTGAAGAAAAATAAGCAATATTCATATTTAAAAGTTAAAAATTTATTGATATACGAGTAGGTACATATATATGAAAAAGAAAAATACAAGGTGGCAGTTATGTTAAAAACTTATTTCCAATTAGATGAAGGGTTTCAGAGCTTCCAGAGAAAATCCTTGAGAAGTGAGTTCAGTGAAATATTTCTGCCTTTGCTTTTACACTCCTCATTTACAAATTATTATTGTTAATAAATTTTTGAAAACAACGTGTAAAAACCAATATTTAACTTTCAAATGTAAATATAAATGTCTTTACTGTTTCAGTCTAAAATCGACATTAACTTTCACTTTTGTATGGAGCAAACATTTTGTCATGTGACACATCCTTGAGGATTGATTGGTTAAAGTGGATATTGCTGCCTCTGCTTTTAATAGTGATTTTGAAACATGATTTTGGAAGAGGTAGAGCTACATTTCCTTTAAAACCTCGATTTTAGTACATTCTTAATTAGTCGTCTGTGTTTGCAATTAAAATGTTTTCTTATTTTTTTTTATGTTACCGCCTATGCCTTTATACTACTTCTTTTATGCTCTATTTTTAGTTATTGAAATTATTAGGATAATACCTACTCTCTCTTTTTACTACTTGAGTTATCGATTTAATTTGTATTATCTTCTTTTATTTCATCATTTTAAAGTTTGTATTTAAAAAATCAATTTTTTATATGCATTATTTTTATTAATGGTACTTTCTTGTATTATTTGCTTTTATTTCATGATTTTAAAGTTTGTATTTAAAAAATCAATTTTTTATATGCATTTTTTTTATTAATGGTACCTTCTTGTATTATCTTCTTTTATTTCATGATTTTAAAGTTTGTATTTAAAAAATCAATTTTTATATGCATTATTTTTATTAATGGTACCTACTTTGTAGCGTATAAGAAATTAAATAAAGAGAGCTCGATCGTTGAAGCTTCTGAAAGGACAATCTTTCAACATTTAGAATTCTTGGTTGTCACAACATACATATGTCTATCTTTCTTATCAGTCTCCCATCATTAATTCTTTCTTAAGTTTTGAAATCGATGAGTATCGAAGATTACCTCTTACGTCCAAACTTACAAATTTTACCTCTTTATAATATTAGTGTAGATAAAAAGAGAGACAAAATAACAAAAGACAGAGAGAAAAAGAAACAAAAAACAGAGCATTCGATAGAAAACATAAACATCTATGGAAAAATAAGGGAGGGGAATTATAAAGTTGTTGGATATTTAAAAGAAAAAATACCTAATAAAGGGCAAATGAAAAATTGAATTGATTATTTATTAAGTAGGTCTCTACGACTATTTACTGATTTTTTTTAATATCCAGGGCCTATAAATTATCTAACCGATGTCTTAAATCGTTTTTGTGTAGGATATTTATTCTCGTGTTATTGTAAAAGGAATGGTTCATTTCAATGAGATGGTTGGAAGATTCGGAGAATTCAGTATTGTTTAAAGTTTTAAGATGTTCTTAAACAAGAATGTTAATATTTAGAGCAGTTTCACCTGCATAGAATGCGTAACAATTATGACAAGCTAACTTGTAAAATACCCAAATTTGTCTCTTTAACGTTTGAGTTGATTTTTTTTCAAGATTGTTGTTTGAAAACATTTTCCAAGATTGTTGTTTGTGTAGAACACTGATTATTTCAGAATGATGGATATTGACGCAAAGGGAAGACAAATTTTTTATATACTAGCTGTAACCCGTCAAAAATGACGAAATACTTGTTCCCGTCCTTGGTAAGCCCTAGTGTATATTGATAGTATCTTTTTGGCGGTCCACGTAGAGGCGGCCGTGGCAACATATGTAGAGTGGCCGGTTCTGGTTTGCTAGCCCAAGGTTCAAGCCCCATCTCCGGCCGATTAATTTGTTTTTTTATCCGTGAATTCGAATGCAATTACGGACGTTACACAAAGTAACCGACGGACAGACAGACAGACTGATGGACGAACGGACAGACAGACAATGATTGTTATTTTGTTTGATGATAAAGAAAGTATATCAAAAATATTGAAAAAAAATCCAAACTTTGATGTCGTTTACCTCCATAATTTTTGATATTTCATAGGTCATGATTATGAATATTTTAGTCATATGATTAAGTCGAAAATCCATCTGTTAAGTATTGTGGACTATACTATACTGCTATAATACTGTTTATAGTACCTACTGCTTCGTAAAGCACGTAGGTGCAAGCGAGAGCTCCGTCGGATCGCTCTTTAAAATATTTTATAACCGCAATCGTCAATTGGTTTGGTCCCGACTATAGCTCTTTTGCACCCTGTCCTTCCTTTCCTCCTGGATTTCAATACATGGGATTGGTTTGCAGCAAAGCACATCTCCTTCTCCATTCTGCTCGGTTTCCGGCAATCCTCTTCAGCTCTGTGTAGGAGGCACCCTGCATCCTGCACCCTTACATATATATATTTAATAAAAACACAAATGTGAGATTTCTTTCCACCATAAAAGAAATTTGTGGCGGATTTTATGATTCCGTATCATTAGACGCTCCCGAGAGATGGGGGGCAGTAGGGGTCGGGACATTTACGAATGTTGTAGGTTGTAGCATTTCCCGCCGGGGAGGAACATTCCGCGGCGGCGCAATAAGGGAACTAATTACGCGGAACTGCACTGCACTTCGGGGGATTGAATTGTGCAGTCCAACTAGCGAGACATTGATATACTAAATAAAGCTTAGCCCGCACCATCGCCGGCGGACTGTATAAAGGTTTGTAAAGTGAAGCCGCCGAGTATACTTTTATGGCCGGCTTGGCTGGGCCAGTTCGGATGGCCGCAGGGACGTCCCCGTAGGCAAAAGCAAGTAAGGTAGTGCCTAAGGGCGGTGAATTCTAAGGAGCGGTAAATTATAGTGTCAAGTGTCTTAACCACTAGACCAATATCTTGTTGGTCTAGTGGTTAAGACTCTTGCCTATTGATGAGTGCCATATTTGAAAATTATTATATAGCAAATACATTTGATGCGTTCTCTCGAAAATATTTTTTTTATGTTTTAGTAGCATATTATCTGAAGCATATCAATTTTAAACTATGCACTTTGGCTATAAAGTTACAAAATGTCTTATCTCACTTGCATTTTCTCGATTGCATAGCAGCGCTTTTGTTAATACATGCGTCAAAAGTACGCAAAATATAATTGTTAATGATGATGCCAAGTGCAAAAATACCCTGACCCAATATTGCTGGGTACTTTTTTATTTATTAATTTTTCAATAGACGATAATATTTCAATCTAGATTCACAAAAAATCATGCTAGATGTTTGTATGCAGGTCAGTTATATCGTCGAATAGTTTTTATAAACTAATTAATACAATTTATTACACCTTAAAAAATTACTCATACATCAATTTATTTTAAAACTAAAGGAATAATGACATAATACAAAAATTTGGATAGAAGAATCAAGCAGACTTCACATAAAAGCTACTCAGTGCCTAAGTAAAAATAATTTACCCTAGATTATAATAATAACATATTATGGAGCATAATTCACTTTTTTACTACCCTCTCCAAATTTAGAGTGGATGTACTATTTTGTATAGAACCGGGTAATAGCGTATTCCAATGTCCTCGACACATATTTACAATAAAAATAACAGTACAATACGTGTATTGGAAACACGTTTAATAATTAATAAATACCATATAAATTATAGGAATAACGATGAAAATTGTATGGGCAGCATTCTAAAATGTATGCAAGGGCGGCTCTTTACCTAGAGACGCAACTGAGTAGTATCTATCTATCTTCCTATTTTCCTATATGAAATTATCTTTCAATATAATAAAACAGCATTTTCTCTCCCTTCCCTGCTTCCAGCTTTAGCAACGATAGCTATAAAACTGTGATTGAATGGAGGATTATTAGTGTCCCACAACATTAATATTTGTTTATGAAAACATCCTTGTCTGCGTTCGTTAAAGTTTTCGGACTGTGAAAACCTGAAACAAAAATTAGTGTCTAAAATACGTCATAGACCTTTATGTCTATGTGATAGTCTATGATCATGCTTTTCCATTAACCGTTGGGAGCTTGAAGATAACAAATTACAAATAATTTTTTTCTCTGATTTAAAATATTTTTTATATCTATACTAATAAAAAAAAAATTGTAAGTTTGGATGTAGGAAGTAATCTCCAAAACTACTCATTTGATTTTAAAAATTCTTTTACCAAAATTTGGAATTAATTTTCTGGGTGGTTGTAGGCTATATATTATCCGGTTGAAATAAAAGGGATTTTCGTGGCGACCAATTTTACAACTAAAGTCGACGAAGAAATGATCGAGCGATGCGTTTTTTTTACGAACGCTGTCTTAACAGTAAGGTACATTTATATACTATCTATAAACAAGTTATAGAATTTTAAAAATTCTATAAAAATATCAGCTACGTTATATAAGTATATGTTAAGGTTAATACATAAATTGATAAAATATGAATAAAATATTTATTTATTTTTATTTATTTCAACAGTTACAAAACATATTACATTAAATTGATGTTGCACTAATTACCTTGTAATATAAACTGAGAAAGTAAGTAAAAGTTAATATAAGATAATAAACATTAAATATGTAAAATATAGAGCTAATATAAAATAACATAACATAATGACAAAAGTAAGTAAAAAATAACAGAGATAAAAAATATAAATATTTAAAATTAATTTTTTAAGGGGTAATTTAAATATGTAATGTTAAATTCATATCAAAATAAATATATCGTGAGGAAAATTTTATGTAGATACAAACTGCCATTCACATAACATTGTTTGGACGAGTAGTTTAGATTATATTCATTTTTCACTGATACTCTTATAGTCTCAAACTGAATTCCACGCGGGCGAAGCTGCGGGCACAGCTTGTATTTAATATAGAGAGAAATACCTCTGTATTTAATATATTTACATGACTAGAGTCCATGAAAACTCAGTTTATAGCATCAGAGAAGAAAAGTTAAAAACTAACGTTACTTTTATAAAATAAATAATTTTTAAAATAAAATGTTTAAAATAAAAATCTATGTAGGTAATAAAAATATTTAAAAATAAGTCAAATACTTTTTGGTGTTCTAGAAAAAAACTAGTGTAGGTCTTTTCATTTCTACGTTTCTAATTACAGGTATATATAAACACCAACGAATTAATGTGTCTCGTACGCTCGGCTTACATATACTAATTCGATTGTGTTTCTTAATGAAAATAGCTCTACCCCAAACTGCTTTCAAAATGTAAAGTATCTTACCGCTAGAATAAACAAGCGAGTCAACATTTTATCAACTTTCAATATAGATATTTATCTGAAAATAACGTTGGATGACGTAAATATTATATGAGATTTTTTTTATTTTATTTGATTCATTTTACATCTTTTAAAAGTTTTGAGGGCAAATAAATAAAATACTTTGAAGATTTGACGTAAAATGCTTTATACGTAACTCTTTGCATCATCGATAGAATTGAGAAGAAACATTTCAAGTGAAAACTTCTCGTGAAAAAGAAATCGGTAATATTGTTGTTCTGTGAATGGCTGTTGAAATTGATACTTTTTTCCTATAAACCAGACTTAAGAGTAAGTACATCGGAGAGCTGGCATGAAAATAGCATTAAATGTATTAAAGGTTTAACTTTCCTCATAATAGTTTGTTGGCGAGTGGATATTCTGGCCACCCAAGATTTTTGTTATACCAGGGATCGGAAAACTTTCCAACCGTATTTTATTCAGAGGGATCACTCTTAGATGAACTATCGATCAAGTGACACGTTTTTATTTTCATCAAGAAAGGTAATAATTGCGTGATACTTTTTAATAATTTATAAAATTATTTTGTTAGTAAAAATTCAAAATAAAACGTGAAAATTGAATGTCGATCAGTTTCGATAGTAATGTATTCTTCTCAGGAGGGACGCACACTAACTGATCCATAAAATAAAGTATGCAGAAAATATTGGCGTCCCCCGTAGTTCAGTATGTATGAAACTATATTATAATACCGAAGGTTCCGGGTTTGATTATGTCACATTACATCTATGTGATTTTCACATAATATCTATGTCATCACATCACATCTATAATTTTCTAAGGCCAGGTGTTTTTGTGAAGTGTTTTGCTTTATTAATTGTGTTCCGTCGTGTACTGTTAAAAAATAATTAATATTAAAAAAATCACTATAAAAAATTTTAGGCCAAGGACATGGCCTCAGTCATGGAGTGGGGGGAGAGGATGGCAACATTGTGATGGGCAATATATATTATATCTGGAGTGTAAAAGCAAAGAGAGTAATATTAAAAAAAAAATAATGCAGTTATCGAGGATTGCTTATTTATAATGTCATTTTATAGGAAACATCATTTTGAAAGGGATAGTATGGAACATCTTAAATAATTAATTCTCGGTGACTTCATTCTAAATATTTTTTGGATATTGTTGCCTTTTCTTTTATAACCCACTATATTCAACATTGCATGATTCAAAAATCAAATTCAAACCCTTAATAGGCCGCCCGGTATATAGTATTTTACCTTAAGTAGACATGTGTTTTATTTTTATGATCGAGTGTGTGCTATTTTGTTAATCAATTTTGTAATAAAGTTGAAGAAAAAAAATTATAATTATTAAAACTTTACTCAATTATTTTTCAAAAAATATTAAATTAATTATAAATCCTACCGTAATACAAATAAAATTAAAATATTTATAGAAGGTGAATATAATATTTATATATTTAAAATATTTATTATATTTAAAATATTTAACGTATTTGTAATTAAACCGTCTTTAATCAAATTTGTAATTAGAAAAAACATTATTTTAAAATTCTTGAACCACTATCCTCACTTCACAATAATAATCGGTGATGCTCTGGGGCCGCACGTATATGGAAAGAATACTAATACTCAAGGTTGGAATATTAAAATTGTAATAAAACTCTTCATTGTAACAAGATTGCATTCCATGACTCAGCAGCGTTTAAACATGGAGAAAATTTATGAATAAAATATAAATTCCATAGAAATGCCCCATAGAGTCATAAAATTGTTTCTTAAGTGTAGATGGCGTAGTTAAAATGACATATCACAGTGATCTTATCTGTAATTGAGCACATATTATAAAGGTAAATTTCCCAAGAATATTATTACGTTTACCCTCCAATTTCCGTCTATACTGAGAAATAAACATTCGTTGGTAAATTATTTTTTTATATAGAACGTATTAATATTTTCTTAGTATTTTCGTATGAAAATGATTAAAAATTCTATTCAAAGGACAGGGAAGTTCTCTTTACAAACACATACCTGGAATAAAAAAAATCTATTTCCAAAACTCTACCAGTTCGAATTTTGTAAGGCAAGAGCTGTTAGCCACCTACGCTGTCTTTGAAATCGAAATCTTTGTATAAAGTCATCCAAAAAATATAAATTAAGCCTCACTTCGTGGTACTTGAAATTAATAAACCTGTGACAAAATAAGTTTATGTTTTATGTATGTTAAAATAAATAAAGGGCCCGAAGCACTTCATTTAAAATGAATATTTTATTCCCCAACTAATTACGTTTTTTTTTAATCAAATAAAGCAATACTATTTAAAAATTCCTTATTATATTAATTTCTTATATTATAGGAATTCATAATACTATGGTGATCGGTATACAGTCCTGTCCTGTTGTAATGTAAGAAAATAACATAACCGAGGGATGTCAACGCACGCCAATAGATATTCCTAAACGCAAAAACGGCTATCGACGAGGTGAGAGAAGAAATGAGAGATTGGCCCGGCGTGAAAATCCAAGGATAAAAAATTGACATGATCAAATATGCCGACGATATTGCACTGCTTGCGGAGTCGAAACAAGAATTGAACGAGGCTCTGAGAAAGATGGAAAATGTTTTGACAGATAAATATAACATGAAAATAAACAAAGACAAAACAAATTGCATGGATGTTGAAAGAGAAGAAGTATCGACAAATGTTGTTTTGAGTCGCGTCGCTATCAAGCAAGTGAAAGAATTCACATATTTGGGTAGCAAAATTTCCCAAGATGGCCACTCAGAGGCTGACATCATAAGCAGAATACAACAGGCAAGAGTCGCTTCAAAAAAAAATCCAAAATCCTGGAATCCCCCAACATAGATTTAAAGGTTCGGAAAAACTTGATTTAAACTCTTGTCTGGAGTGTGCTGATGTATGGCAGCGAAACATGGACCATTGGCCAAAGCATGTCCGGGAGGCTAGCGGCCTTTGAGATGTGGTGCTACAGGTGCATGGCGAGGATCCATTGGTCGGAACATATCCTAAACGACGATGTGTTGAGCAGACTGGACGAAAAGAGGCGGCTCTTAACAGAATCGCCCGACAGCGAGCAATTTGGATAGGCCATAATATAAGGCATCCAGGCCTGCTTTTAACCATCGTCGAGGGAAATGTTGAAGGCAACAATCGTAGAGACCGCCCGAGATTATAGTTAGATTAAGTTAGAGATGTGCGCTGTAGCACCCACCAAGAGATGAAGAGGCTGGCAGGTGACAGAGAGGAGTGGAGAGGGCGAGTGCTTGTGCAGATCAATCCTAGAATTAAGACCCAAAAAAAAAAAAAAAACGCTGTTGCTCCAAATAGCTATCGCTGTGAGCAGTCATTCTCACTTCTTTCCACTTACATAATCGTAATGAACCAAGATGAATACCATCTTGGAGGGCAATCTCCATTCTCCCCGAACTATCTGATTTCATCTCACATAACATACTTATTCTTTTTTCTTCACACTACGTATTTATTAATGATTTATCATGTTTTTTTTAAATTGAAATTAAATTTTTAATTGTTAATTAGTATTGATACACATACATAATTTAAAAGACATCTTGTAAAACTGTATATGCAGTTTGTGTACACGAATATATTATAAGATATTTTCTG
>JADDOH010009850.1:0-14585 GCA_016648135.1 Agrypnia vestita
GGTAAATAGACGCATCAACAACAAAGTGCATTAGTTCCGTCCCCAGGCCAGATGCTGCGAAATATCCGCGAGGGAGGCGGTTCGCGCGAAGCAATAATTGTTTTATGAGCCGAGCCAAATCGGCGAGTCTTTGTTTCGCTGAGCGGACTTAATATCTTAATTCCAAGGCGGACTCAAATAAAAACCCCTTTACGCTTTCGGGACCGGGCGATAGTCTAAATCTTAACGATATTTTTATATGTAGAACATACACTTATTTTTTAAATCTATACTGATGTTTGAAAGAGTTTAAAAAAATGAAAAATGCTCATTTTAAGGCGTATTTTAGTATGCATCTTAAAATAATTCGTAAGAATTTCATGTGTACATCAAAAAGTATGTTGCTTATTATTCTACTTTAAAAATATATAGGTTTTATTTCCAGCTGAGAAAATCTATGTTAAGTTCACGAGAAAAGTCTACATATGCCTCTAGCATAGTCAATTCAAATAAACGAAAGATTCTCAGATTTGAATGTGCGGATGTTTTTACAATGGAATTGGTGAACTTTGAATTGTGTAGAGTGATCACTTAAGACAGTATACAGGTTGTAAGCCCTGAACCATCGTATAAAAAGACTTTCACACACGTTTCTCACATTCATAGCTTCGTCTCTGTGAGACTTCTATAATTTATCTTAATCCTAAATCTTTATTACTTCTAATGGTTGTATAACTCTCGTAGAGCTTTAGCCTGTTGTATGATGTCTTTCCATTTCTTCCGATCAATTGTCTTCTGCTCCTATCCCTTTTTATTCCCTGGCTTCTCCAGATCAGTCACTAGTCATCCATAACGTGCTGTCTGGGTCGGCCCAGCGGCCTATCCAAGCTGGTCGGCTAGAGCTGATGGAGTTGGTTATGAAGGGTTATTATTATACGAATTTCTGCATTGCTTCTATATCTCCAAGTGCCTATTGCAATAGTGGATTTTGGGCTCACTTATGGTACTAATTGTCAAAGAAACATAGATCAATCACCAGTGTGCATGTATACCTACTTTTTCCTCAATGATAACTACATTCATGCGTATATCGCTCATGGTAAAACAATACCTCGCATACCATACTTTTGTCAAAATCTGTTTTTGTGTATTCGTCATTAAAATGTGTAGATATGTAATATGGCAAAAGCTTGTATCTTTAAAACAATTATTATATTATTTGTGTCTTTTATTCCATCAAAGCAATTCCTCGTATTCTATTTATTGTAAAGAATGTAGGTATTATGCAGTTTTTTGCATCCCCTGTAAAATCTGTATTAAGTAGCCTAAGAGGTATTATTTTATCAAGAGCGATATATAAGATGCTGTGACTTTCTTTTTGTTTAGTTACCAAGTATTAAAACTGCGTTAGACAGGGTAAAATGGAAGTACAAATAAAATGTCAAATCTTAATACCCCCGACCCTCTAAAAAGGGATGATAAACAAAAGATTTAAAAATAAATGGACTTGAAAATTTCAATAATAAATGGTGCATTAATATTTCCATTAATATTTTTTTCTTAAAGATTCAGTTAAACTTTTTTTTTAAATTTAAGGGTGTTACCTATATTTATTCCTACAATTAAATTTTATTTAATATATTTATATGTATATTTTTTATTTAAATTCACTTGTTTGAAAAAATTAACAATATTAAAATAACTTTTCAATATGCTTTTGATTTCTGTACGATGCATGTGACGAATTTAGAAGAATTTCCCTATTTCACTGATTAATGCAAAATTAATTACTTACAATTGAAATGTTTATGGCTCTTACATTCATTTAATGTGAAAAAAGTGTATCCAACTGATAATAGTACAATACTGAGATTTATTAAACATAAGGTATCTGAATAAGTAAGTTGTAGCTGATTCAGAAAGTGTTAAAAGGTTTTCATGTTTTATTTTATTTGTGCGGAGTTTCTTTTGAAGTCTTTACAGTTTTAAGTATTCTATTTTTGTATCTGCTTCGTGAATATTCTCTTCTCTATTACTGCCAAGGAGTGAGGATATTGCCAAAATCTAAAGATTGTTTTGCATGAATATAGAAGATAAATATGTAATCGACTTCTTTCACAGAAGCCTCGGACCACCTGTAAGGCCTGGGCCACCCTATAAAGACTTCCTTAGGACTTACCATAGCTTCGTCTTTTTGAGGCTTCTATGATTTATCTTAATTAATATTTTTCCATAGGTATTCAATCTTCCATTCTTTGAATACTGACATACATAAGTTTTTGTAACACAACAACAACAAATCATGAAGTTCAATTACAGTAACATTACAATTACAAACCGTCAGATGTCAGTCATGTACAATGTCTGGTAAAATAACGCGTCAGCATTTTAATTATTTTTTATGAATAATTCAACTGACTTTGTGAAACTACTTAATGATTATTGTACTGTCATCCGGAATACGTCAGAATGTTTGTTGGTCAGGATGTGCATCAAATATTGATTTGTACCTATCCCTGTCGGACAGAGAAGTGATGCTAAATAAAAGAGTGTTAATATATTTAGGCTTAAAAATTAGTGTTAATATATTAGGATTAAAAAATCACAAAATCATTACCCAAATTGAGCCTGAAATCTTTGTAATTAGAAGACAGTGTCTTTCCAAATAGACTACGAGGGCAGAAAATTAAAACTAATTAACAAATAATGATTGATAGATATTGATTAATAAGGTTTACCTCAACTAATTACTGATTCCACTCGGCAATAAATACGAATGGAATTCATCAGCTCCAATCGATTTAACCACTTTCACCGTGTCAGTAGAAATTGTTAAAATTTGTGTCAGATTTATATCCTCAACGCACAAGTACGGTAGTACCGTAACACTTTAGGTAAAACATCGATAACGGTATGTGTTACCGTACCGAAACTTTGACCAAATTACAAATTTATTCGCTTTAATATAAGTCAAATAAAATAATTTAAAAGTGGCAGAAAATTTCTAGGTTAAATTTCTTTCTATTTTAAAACATAAAATTCTATTTTAAAACACTTTATTTGACTTGTATTTTACCAAATAAATTTTTAATATTCTATCCGAGTTACTCTTATGAAGTCTAACGTTACACGAAAGATAAATCCAAAAATTTATAAAAAATGCTAACTTTGAAATGGAAGAACTATTGGTATTAGGACATTGAAAACATTTTTGATTCATAATTTAGGCATAAATCTAATGTGGACGAGCTCTATTATGACACCCTATATATAAAATTGAATAATTGTCTAACATACCATTCTTACAAAATTGTTTTTTTAATTTGTTTTTCCTTTTATGGGGGTTACCCCATACACAGCCACAATCAACAAGTACATTGTATAGCCGCGACTTCGTCAGCAGGTCAAACCAAGGCGCACGCGCCAGACTGTCGCTGGAATCCGCAGCGTAGATAAAACCGAGGCACAGCAGGGTACACGAGTATCGAGCATACAAGCCATCGCATCGTCAGAAACATACACACACACAGCTCCACCTCGGGAGAGTTCTTTATTCGCAAAACATATAAAAACTAGCCAACGCCCTATACGGGCATGTCAGTCTCTCAGTGACCCCCGGCGTAGGCCGAAAGCTCTATTCCGTCGAGTCTTTATCATTGTCTTTATTATCGTAATTATGTATAACTTGTAATTGTTTTATCGATAACTGTAGGGAGAGACGAACACCAAATTTAATGAACGTACCTACTAATGTCAGGAGCTGCAGGTCGACCACAATCAAAAGACCATTTCTAGCTTAGTCCGGTAAGAAGAAAGCGGGGGAAAAGGTTGCCTGGCAAGCCCGTATTACAAGCCTCAACATGATATTCCAAATAAATGTATATTTTTTAGTTTAAAAAAGGTTACTTACTTACTAGAAATTTACTTCTTTTTGTGTTCATTTTTTACATCGTAACAACGTACATATTTTTTGCGCACATTTTTTTGAATGCGGTCTAGCTATAAGAACGCAAAAGAGTTTGCCTATCTTGAGAGTAAAATCACTCGGGATGACCGTAGAAAAAGAGAGGTTGACAGTCGCATCCACCAAGCAAAACTTGCGTTTAACAAAAAATCAAAGATTTTCGAATCCAACAACATAGACCTAAAGCTCTGCAAGCAATTAATAAAAACCTCTTTATGGATTATTTTGCTGTATGGTTGAGAGAAATGGTGCATTGGCAATAGAGATAAAAAAAAAAATTAGAAGCCGTCGAGATGTGGACCTACAGACGTACCCTAGGAATTTCCTGAAGATACCACATTAATTTTTTATTTATTTATTTAATATTCATGGAAGACCAACAGCACAAAAACAAAGAAGCATAGAAAACATTGATAAATATAGATGGCCAATTACAGGTCTCCACATTTAGGTTAATGAAGAGGTTCTCAGCAGGATCGATGAAACCAGATACATGTTTACACCATTTCTAAAAGGCGTCCAAAATGGATGGGACATATACTACGGCATGTCAATCTTCTACAAAATATTCTGGTGGGAACGGTTGAGGGAAAGATTGCCAGAGGGCGCCCTCGCCGTGAATATCTTGAGCAAGTGTGTCTAGATATGAATTGTGCTTCCTACACAGAGCTGAAGAGGATCGCCGGAGACGTATTTTCATGATATTTCGCTTATTCCTAAAACTGATTTACAGATGGGAGAGTTTCCATCACCATCATCCTAGAAGGTCGCTCCCTCAAGATTTAGTATCATGATTTCCGAGACCTCCCTTGACGTGGCTCACCACAACAGGCTTCTCCAGGGTAGCTTTTCTTCTAATAAGATGTCCAAAAATTTAATAAAGCTTGTCTCAGAATAATGGTTGAGACTCTCTTTTCTATTTTGAGTTCTTGTAATGTGAAGACATTTGTGTGTCTCGCTGCCCACAATATTGTGTGCACTTAATTCCTTTCAAGCCAGATTTGGATTGTTTTGGATACGTTTCAGACAGAGTATTTAATTTCGATAATGTATACAATTACTAGTATGTGTATGCACTAACTATGAGTTAATGTATACATTATTGAAAGTTAATGTGTACACTACACCAAGGGCGTGCAATGAGAACAAGAAGCACGACTTTTGCCTAAGCATATATTTTGAAAAAAAAAAACAAAATAAGAGATATATCTCGTAATATTCTTATCATAATAATCAACATATTATGCTCCTATTATTTCACGACTGGCCACCCCAGCGACTAATATCGCACCGATATAAATGTCAAAACAGGGAAAATCTTTACAACTGTCGGTCCCGCTTTATATAAGCAAAACGTTGATCTTTCGAACTCTCGAGAAGATTCTTTTACTTTCTAGTGTTTACGATCTTATTGTTGTCATCGACATGTTACGAGGGATTCTGTACGTAATCTCTATTACCATCTCGTTACAATATATACCGCGGTCTTTTCGTATCCTTTCAAGTTTGGAGATACAACTTTTTGCCATACATATCCGTTGTTTGATTTCGGGCTCTCCGTCATCAGTGATTATAGATCCGAGATAATTATTTTATTTGGAGATTTTTCAGAATAGACCAAAATTCCAGAAGAGAGAAATCTCCAAAATAAATAAAAGTAATTAAATAAATTGAACATCCTGCTTTCGGATGCTTGAACGGTTGCTTTCCCCTAGTTAATACGCGAGCGGGTAGTTTCGGTTGTCAACCACTGAGTAAAAAGCTCACTTTGATGCGTGATTTTACGTCGGTTTGAGAAATTATCAAGCCCCAACCACACCAAGTGCAAGGGTTCCAACGAGCACAGCCTTTGTCCAATTATTTATTTAAGTGCTGCACGAAAATATTTTTTTTTTCTCTACTACAAAATATACGATGGATGTGCACTTATTTTTTTATTTATCATTTAAAATAAAATTTCAACTTCACCGAACTCGATAATATAATGCATAATACAAAAATTTATTTAAAGCCGTTAAACTCATTCTACCGGTCGGAGCGGCCATGTGCACTTTTAACTCACAATATTTATCATCAGAATAAAGTATCATACTCAAGTCTTTCAGTAGTCTCTTTATCTCATCAAAGGAAATGGAATCAGTTTTTAAAAAAGGGATGAGTCTTCAAAATATCACAGTTTTGATGTTTCTACAAAAAACTCCGCCATCCTAGAGTGTGATTGTATTTAATTTTGTAGTTTAAGCTGTCGTCATATTGCAGTTAGGTGTATATTTTATCATATATTCATTTGGAATTATAAAACAAAATATATGTATTATATTTTTATTTTAGATAAATTAAAAAAGAATGTCCTGGCTATCGGATGATGAGAAACATTTGATTCAGAATTTATATGCAGCGTTGATGAATAGAAGTTTCTGATCATCATCATCATCAGCGATACTGGAGTGACGAAGATTTAAAGTTACGTAATTTTAAACTACCATCTGCACCTGATAATGACAGTACTCATCTCTCATCGAAAGATCTCAGTGTACTTTTGCGATATATCTCATGTACAAGAATATTTATAAAAATTAAAATTTTGGAAAGAACGACAGACATAATATTTTTTTGAAAGAATTTAATAAGATACTGATTTTTGAAGCTGCGAAATCACAATTTGCATAGTAAGGATTTTAAAGAATATATAGAGACATAACGAGAAAGATTAACTCACTTCCAACTACTGTCTTTACCTAACAGAAGAACAATCGCTGATTTAATGATGATACTATAATATACTTGTCTGGAATGTGCTGATGTATGGCAGCGAAACATGGACCATCGGCCAGAGCATGTCCGGGAGGCTAGCGGCCTCTGAGATGTGGTGCTACAGGCGCATGGCGAGGATCCATTGGACATAACATATCCAAAAGGGTGAGGTGTTGAGCAGGTTGAGGTGGACGAAAAATGGCGACTCCTGAACAGAATCGCACAACAACGAGCAATTTGGATAGGCCATAATATAAGGCATCCGGGCCTGCTTTTTACCAGCGAGAGAAATGTTGAAGGCAACAATCGTAGAGGCCACCCGAGATCAAGCTGCGTAGACCAGATCATCGGAGATGTGCGCTGTAGCACCTACCAAGAAATGAAGAGGCTGGCAGGTGACAGAGAAGAGTGGAGAAATCGAGTGCTTGTTGCAGACTAGGGTTGGGACACAAAAAAAACTACAATATATAAAAATATAAATTATGTCCAAAATGTTCTATGCGAAATTAAAATGTCCGTTCGCGTCAGAATTACCTCAATACGCAGTATATTTCATTAAAAAATGTTACATTCTAGTATCGGATACTTCCCTTCATTATTATCCATCATTAGAACGTAAAATATTCTTCATTCACAAAGCAATATAAACATATTTTCAGATGGCAAATCAAAATTCAAAAATAACATTTTATTGCGATTGAAAATATGACCATTGATGCAACAGATAAAGCAAATTCCTTGTATGATTATATCTCTTATAATATAATAATGTAACATAATGTGATATTATTTAGATGACATTTTGTTACACCATCATGCACAAAATGTATGGGCATGTCACGCCTGTGTTTGTGCTAAACCAAATAATGAAAAAATATGAGTTTAGAGAAAACATTTTTTTGACAACCATTGGTAGCCAATTAGAAAATTATGAATGAATACGATAAATACGAATGGAATTCATCAGCTCCAATCGATTTAACTACTTTCACCGTGTCAGTAGAAAAATTGTTAAAAAAAAATCCACTCATCTTCTATTTTATAGTTTTCCTATATATTTACTTGATCTATTATTTGTTTTATTTTTCTTGTTGAAATTTTTTTCATTAATAATTTTCTTCTTATGTATCTATTGAGTACAGTAGCCGGCAAACATCTTGAAATTTTACGGCACAGTGGGGGGAAGTTTGCGCATGTACCATTACACCAACGAGACCCAAATTTTGTCTTCTGCGCATTCCCCCACTACGCCACTCATTTATTCCCTTGTAATAAATACAGTTTTGTGTGTTTGTCTTATTTCTATTTGGAGTACTTATTTTCTTTGTATTTCTTGTATTACGTCTATGTATCTCTGTGCTATATTTGATCTTATTTTTAAAATATTTTGGCATTTTGTCGTTTAATATTTTGTGAATGAATATCATTGTATTTAATTTTAATCTTTGTTTTATGTTAATCCGATTTAAATTTGAGAGCATCTTTTTAATTTTGGAATGATTTCTCTGTTAATCTAGTTAAGCCATCAGACTGACTTTTGTGTGTCCTCGTGAAACCAAATGTATGGCCTAATGGTTAAAATATTCACTCGGGTTCACAATGATCCAATGGTTGTGTTTTTGAGCTCTGTTCAAAGAGGCTAGCAAGTTAGTCTTATTTTTACAAGCTCAAGCGAGTTAAGCTGAGTTTGAAAGTATTAAGAATATTGATGTGTCACGTAATCCGTATACTTTGTTGGCGATTGAATTTAAAAATGAATAATTGAAATATTGGTTCCAATTCAGGCCTGGATTAATATTTTCCTTATTGGAATCTACCCAAATACGAAATGAACGATTTACAATTAGCCGTCGGCGACGCTAGGTTAGGTTAGGTTAGAAAATTATAAAGTCATAGAATATATTGAATGGCTGTTGCCAATTTTACGCCACAGCGGGCTGCCTGTTTTTAATTTGTGCAATAAATTTTTATTGTCTATAAATGTGCAACCAAGGCTAATGCACTTTTTATTTCTTGCTGTAAAATGTTATTTCTTCCTTATCGCTGGCATCCACGATGTTCCATGCTAAATAATTGATCACTTTCGCACGGAAAATGTTACGCATAAATAAGCTGAGGTCGTCCAAGTTAGGGGACAAAAAAAATTAATAAAATGATCTCTTGGACCAGTTGTGGTCAATGATTGATTTAGTTGCATCGATTCACAGCCTTAAAGTAGCTTTAGATAGTAACAGTTGTGAGATCGAGGAGGTGGGTTGGCTACCAATGGTTGTCAAAAAAATGTTTTCTCTAAACTCATATTTTTTCATTACTTAGTTTAGCACAAACACAGGCATGACATGCCCATACATTTTGTGCATGATGGTACAAAATAATGTCATCTAAATAATATCACATTATGTTACATTATTATATTATAAGAGGTATAACCATACAAGGAAGTTGTTTTATCTGTTGCATCAATGATCATATTTTCAATCATAAAATAAATATGTTATTTTTGAATTTTGATTTTGGACATAATTTATAATTTTATATATTGTAGTTTTTTTTGTGTCGCAACCCTAGTCTGCAACAAGCACTCGATTTCTCCACTCTTCTCTGTCACCTGCCAGCCTCTTCATTTCTTGGTAGGTGCTACAGCGCACATCTCCGATGATCTGGTCTACGCAGCTTGATCTCGGGTGGCCTCTACGATTGTTGCCTTCAACATTTCTCTCGACGATGGTAAAAAGCAGGCCCGGATGCCTTATATTATGGCCTATCCAAATTGCTCGTTGTTGTGCGATTCTGTTCAGGAGTCGCCATTTTTCGCCCACCCTGCTCAACACCTCTCCCTTTTGGATATGTTATGTCCAATGGATCCTCGCCATGCGCCTGTAGCACCACATCTCAGAGGCCGCTAGCCTCCCAGACATGCTCTGGCCGATGGTCCATGTTTCGCTGCCATACATCAGCACATTCCAGACAAGTATATTATAGTATCATCATTAAATCAGCGATTGTTCTTATGTTAGGTAAAGACAGTAGTTGGAAGTGAGTTAATCTTTCTCGTTATGTCTCTATATATTCTTTAAAATCCTTACTATGCAAATTGTGATTTCGCAGTTTACAAAATCAGTATCTTATTAAATTCTTTCAGAAAAACATTACGTCTGTCGTTTTTTCCAATATTTCAATTTTTATAAATATTCGTGTACATGAGATGTATCCCAAACGTACACTGAGATCTTTCGATGAGAGATGAGTATTGTCATTATCAGGTGCAGATGGTAGTTTAAAATTACGTATCTTTAAATCTTCGTAACTGATGATGATGATCAGAAACTTCTGATTCATCAATGCTGCATATACATTCTGAATCAAATGTTTCTCATCACCCGATAGCCAGGACATGTTTTTTTACTTACTTACTTACTTACTTACCATCACGCCGTTTCCCCGAGGGGGTAGGCAGAGAGGATAGAGCGCCATACTCTTCTGTCCTGACATACAACTTTCGCTTCGTCTACATTCATACATCTTCGCATGCAAACTCGAACATGTTTTTTTAATTTCTCTAAAATAAAAATATAATACATATATTTTGTTTTATAATTCCAAATTAATATGTGATAAAATATACACCTAACTACAATATGACGACAGCTTAAAACTACAAAATTAAACACAGGCACACTCTAGGAAGGAACTACGGGCGCTGATCTGCGTTCGGCTGTTGCGGCCGGTAGAGGGAGGATGGCGGAATTTTTTGTAGAAACGTCAAAACTGTGATATTTTGAAGACATATTCATTTTTACTCCCTTTATATTAACTCGTGGCGTCTGCTTGCTTGCCGTCAACAAAAACTTTGGATCGATTTTTGACCCTTTTCCGTGATCCAATCGAGCTGAAACTTGGCAAGCAGACTCGTGGTGACGATCAGGAAGTCTGTCAGTATTTCGTTAAAAAAATTAATAATTATAGTATAATTTCTGATTTTTAGAAATTTTATTGTTTTCTTCAAATTGGAATCATTAGAAAATTTTTATTAGCAACGGCGCGGCGGCCCGATAACGTCGCGGAATATTTTCTAAATTTGAATTACTCCGTCGGTATACATAATAGGTACTTCACTACGAATGTCGAAAAACTAAATTGACTGACAAATGTTTTTAGAATTTAATCTTCAAAGCATAGTGTCTTATCAAAACCCAAAACATCTGACATTTTAGGAATATATTAAATTACTATAAGTTTACTGTTATGTTATATGTTTTAATTCGTCTTTAATTATTGTTATATTTTACAAAGAAAGGGAGTATAGTAAAAATTGGTTTTTATGGGTTACTTTTTTTTATAAAAACTGATTCCATTTCCTTTCATGAGATAAAGAGACTACTGAAAGACTTGAGTATGATACTTTATTCTGATCATAAATATTGTGAGTTAAAAGTGCACATGGCCGCTCCGGTCGGAAGAACGAGGTTAACGGTTTTAAATAAATTTTTGTAGTATGTATTATATTATCGAGTTCGGTAAGTTGAAATTTATTTTAAATGAAAAATAAAAAAGATAAGTGCACACCCAGCGTATAATTTGTAGTAGAGAAAAATGATATTTTTGTGCAGCACTTAAATAAATAATTGGACAAAGGCTGTGCTCGTTGGAACCCTTGCACTTGGTGTGGTTGGGGCTTGATAATTCTTCAAGTTGACATAAAATCACGCATCAAAGTGAGCTTTTTACTCAGTGGTTGACAACCGAAACTACCCGCTCGCGTGTTAACTAGGGGAAAGGGAAAATACGCCATTTTATTGTACAGAGAGTGGATGTTCAACTTATTTATAAATTCATTAAATACATACACATATAATGTAATTTTTGAATGGTGATTTCTCTCTTCTGGAATTTTGGCCTATTCTGAAAAACCTTCAAATAAAATAATTATCTCGGATCTATAATCACTAATGACGGAGAGCCAGAAATCAAACGACGGATATGTATGGCAAAAAGTTGTATCTCCAAACTTGAAAAGATACGGAAAGATCGCGGTATATATTGTAACGAGATGACCTTGGACGACCTCAGCTTATTTATGCGTAACATTTTCCGTGCGAAAGTGATCAATTATTTAGCATGGAACATCGCGGATGCCAGCGATAAGGAAGAAATAACATTTTACAGCAGGAAATAAAAAGTGCATTAGCCTTAGTTGCACATTTATAAACAATAAAAATTTATTGCACAAATTAAAAACAGGCAGCCCGCTGTGGCGTAAAATTGGCAACAGCCATTCAATATATTCTATGACTTTATAATTTTCTAACCTAACCTAACCTAGCGTCGCCGACGGCTAATTGTAAATCGTTCATTTCGTATTTGGGTAGATTCCAATAAGGAAAATATTAATCCAGGCCTGAATTGGAACCAATATTTCAATTATTCATTTTTAAATTCAATCGCCAACAAAGTACACGGATTACGTGACACATCAATATTCTTACTACTTTCAAACTCAGCTAATCGCTTGATCTTGTACAAATAAGACTAATTTGCTAGTCTCTTTGAACAGAACTCAAAAACACGACCATTGGATCATTGTGTTTCACGAGGACCCACAAAAATCAGTCTGATGGCTTAACTAGATTAACAGAGAAATAGATATTCCAAAATTAAAAAGATGCTCTCAAATTAAAATTGGATTAATATAAAACAAGGATTAAAATTAAATTCACAAAATATTAAACGACAAAATGCCAAAGTATTTTAAAAATAAGATCAAATATAACACAGAGATACATAGACATAATACAAGAAATGCAAACAAAATAAGTATTTCAAATAGAAAAAAGACAAACACACAAAACTGTATTTATTACAAGGGAATAAATGAGTATAATAGCCTGCCAGAAGGTGTGAGGAAGTTGAGCAGAATCAATATCTTCAAACAAGAATGTAAACGGCATATAACAATGGAAAATGTATGAAGAGAAATATTATTTAATAAGTGTATATACATATATAATATATTTTTTAATATTAGCTAATGATAAACAATGTATCATTAACTAAATAAAGATATATAAAAAATTAAATAAAAATTTAGCTAATTAATGCTTGATAATGTAAGATAAAAGTATCCCCTAAATTTTTATTATAAGAATATATGAGAATATTATTACTGCATGGTTTTTCTATTAAGCAATCTCATCACCATTGTAGGCTCTACAACCCCTGGTGAGTCTTGGCCTTCTCACGAGTAATTCCCCACTGATTTCAGTCTTGCACCAGCATTCACATGCATATAAAATTCGACACATATTTTAAGCAAATGCAATTTACAGTTGCACGTGCCGTCAAACATATCCCCGTGCAACTGAAAAAAATTCTTGCTTCATTTTACGTTATTTTTCTCTTTAAGATATTCTGGTCTCTACCCGATACATTAACGCTATACTCTGGGCTTGTATACATCGATAATTTTTAAATATTTCCGTAATACACGTAAGAAATGATTATAAATAACAAAAAAAAACACTTAAATGCTGGTATAGACCACTAATTTATTGAATTGTCAACATGTTTCGGGGCAAATGGTCCCTTCATCTGGATACCTATATTAAAAATTTAAAAATTTAACATCAGAGTAAATAATTAATAAAATCATTAACAATATAAAAAAGATATATATACGAGATGAACAGGAGTTTTACATCATATAAAAAACAACATTATAAATACAATAAACCGAACTTTGATAAATAAGAAAAAAACAATAAGTAAGAAACAAAGCAGTAGGAAGAAAAACAAAATACTATAAGAAAATTATAAATGAAAAAAATTTCAACAAGAAAAATAAAACAAATAATAGATCAAGTAAATATGTAGGAAGACTATAAAATTGAAGATTATTAGATTTGTTTTTTGTATGTGTATAGTGTAACAAACATAAAATATTAGGTCCTTACATATGAAATTGGCGTTTAGTGTGGGAGGTACATAAAGCCGATTTTTTTTTATTATAATATATTTATTGAATCAAAGTATGTACCATTGCTATCTATGACTTTTGCCATCTCATAGGTAGTTCATCGATCCCTTTACTAAAAAAACCATTCGGACGGGAATCAATAAAATCTTTGAAGGCGGTTTGGACTGCCCCATCGGAGTTGAATTTTTTCCTTTGCAAGAAGTTTTACAAATTTCGAAAAAAATGGTAATCTGTTGGGGCAAGATCCGGAGAGTACGGTGGATGTCTTAGACATTCCAATTGAAGTTCCTCTAATTTGGTAGCCGTCTGTTGTGCAGTGTGTGGTCTAGCGTTATCATGAAGCAGCAGTGGCCTAGAGCGATTAACCAGCCTCGGTTGTTTAGCAGCTAGCTTTTCCATCATGGTTTGCAGTTGCTGACAATAGACATCTGCCGTAATCGTCTGGCCAGATTTAAGAAAGCTGTAGTGAACGACACCAGCACTAGTCCACCAAACGCTCACAAGTAACTTTTTTGGAGTCAATTTTCAAGTCTTGGGGCATGGTTTGGCTGGTTCGGCAGGGTTCAGCCATTGCGATGAGCGCTTCCGATTATCGTACAGGATCCACTTTTCATCACAGGTAATGATTCGATTTAAAATCCCTTCATTATTGTGCCGGTTGAGTAATGCAACGCAGCAGTCAACGCGCGTTTGTTGATTGCTTCACTCAATTCGTGAGGTACCCACCTTTCAAGCTTTTTCACCTTACTAATTTGCTTCAAGTGGATTAAAACAGTTTTATCACTAACACCGCAGCCTGCAGCTAACTCGGATGTGTTTTGCGATGGATCCGCTTCCACAATAGCCTTCAATTCTTCATTATCAACTTTGGTCTCCGGCCGTCCACGGGGCTTATTCTGCAGGTCGAAATTTCCA